>JAUJYS010001607.1:0-16872 GCA_033995665.1 Melogona broelemanni | reverse complement strand
GAAAATTATTGGAACTCAACTCGAACTCAACTCAAGTGAGAGAAAATTGTCGCACTCAACTCGAACTCAACTCGAGTGAGGGAAAATTATTGGAACTCAACTCGAACTCAACTCAAGTGAGGGTGAGGGTGAGGTTGAGTTCGCTAAACACGAACTCAACCTCAGGAATTGAGTGAGTTCGCCCAGCTATGGTTGTGCATGTGTATGCTACATGTGCTGAAACATAAGGCCTGATAGATAAATATTAATTATTTATTTTCCAATTTTGTTGCGCCTAACGACTACAGTTCCCGCCGAACCAGATTAAAAATGTATGCCAGTCAATTCAGCTCTCAGTCAGCGCCTTGCTTCAGAACATGTTTTTCTATGCATCGGTTGACGTAGAAATAACGAAATCAACGCCATCTACTGATCGCGCGAGAGACGAATACCAACACCGTATTCAGTCCTTACTTTTTATTTAACATAACCACATACAAGTTTGATATTTCCCTATTGATTTTTTTTTGTGTCGCGGCGCAGTTGAGCTGTAAGAGCTTTTCGGAAGTAATAGTTATACGTAAAAAAAGACGAAGCTCTGTAATCGTCAAACTTGTTTCAAACGAACACACCCACCGGGCAATGAAAAAATGTCCCGCGAAACACTGAATTCCTATTAGCGGGGTTCGTTGAGACTCGTCGACATCAAATGCGTGAAAAAATAGGAAAAAAAAAATGGAATCCAATTTCACGATTCTCATATGTTGTTAAGATTCGCTCGCATTATCGGCCGGCATTGGCGGTTTGGTCGTGTTGTTTTTGTGATTTGATTTTGACAGTGATGGCATTTCTCGCTCTCTCTCCGTGTTGGTCGTTATTTCTTTCTCTCACGAAACAAATTTGCATATCGATCTGTGGGTGTGGTAGGATGGTGGGAATGAATGAACGGTGGTTGTGGCGCCATTCCTTGGCCAAGAAAAAATCTTATTTTTTTTCGGTGCCAATATTTATTATTCATGGTGTAGCTCATCACGAAAGGGAGAACATAATCCAGAGCGCATCGTTTTCATTCCGCGGAAGCAACTTTACATATTTTTCAATTTGTTTATCTTGATTACTCGACGAGTACGGCTCGTCTTAGCATAGTCCGTATTGCTACTGACTGCAGTGCGTGTGCGGTCCGGCGTTCGATTCATAGCGCTGGGCTCTCGTTAAAAAATATATAGTTAATTTATATCCAACATGCCTGTTTTTTTAAACATGTGTTTGATGCATCTTTCCACTAAAAAATTTCAATTTCAATCTAAAAAAAATGTGTGACATTACTTTTGGAGTGGTCTAATATTATAAAGCGTAAGCTCGCTGATGGGTATTTTTTAATCGATATTAAATTCGATCAACCTGCGCTTTTAATTTTTGTTTTCCATTAATATTGGAGAAATATGTGGCGCCCACTCACTTTATGGTTCGGACCCTCCCTGGTTTATTTAATTTATTTCTGAGCACGTATAAGGTGGAGGGGAGGAGTTACTTCGTATTTATCGGAGGAAAATGTGTCTCCGTAACCCTGCGGGTACATAATATAGATTTGAGTCACTCTTTTATTTCTGTATTGTGCGCACGCTATAGCCTCCCCCACACTACACTCCCCGTTTAATGCAAAAATACGAACGACGGGACCCGAGCTCGGGCGTGCTCTTTTTCGAATCGCGTTTTCCCCCATCCCCCCTTCCCCGTCTTTTCCCCACACGTCACGAGCCCGTCGGCATCTCCAGCTCGATTTTGAATCCGCTTAGGTACGCCTCATCGATTCAAGAAGACGAAAAAAAGCGAGTCGTTTGAGAAAAGTACGATCTTCTCAGATTCGTGGCTCCGGGGCGCGCGCGGCGCTGCTGCCCCCTATGCGCTGCGTTTTGTGATGGTAGGGGATGTGTCCGGGTCGTGGATCTAATAAACCCCTGTCGAAACGGCCAAACTTGCTCTACTCGAGCGTGCTGGAAATGGCGCATTCGGGTATTTGACTTAACATTAATGTTTCCATGCCTGCTTTTTCGCCCATCTCAGAAGTGCTCAATAATGGCTAAGGTGCCGATGAAGGCGCGTTTGGCCTTTGGCTACGCGATTTGTATTTCTGGGCAGGACCTGTGATCTGAAAGGTGCAGTTCCGCCAGCCATTACAATTACATTGTGTGTCTGCAAGCAGCCATGGGGAGGTCTAGGTGGAGGCAAATGATTAGTCAAGGACGGAGATGTCCTATTTTTACCGCTACTACCATATTTGCTGATGCTATCCATCCTCCTATATTTACAACGGGGTATTCTATATTTGGATGGGAATCTTTAACGTGTACCTGACAACCAAGTTCGTATCCAACGACTTAACTTCCATTCCGAAGGAAAGCTTGTGTACTCTCGCCAGAAAAATTCCTGACGTCACGGTCGGGAATTAAATCCGCGACATTGTAATAATAAAGATATTCGAGTCTATTGAGTGTCCTGCGCTTCTGTCGGTGAATTAGAATTTGAGCGCCACTTGCTGTGACGATTTGCAACCTGCCGTCACGTGACAAAACACATACATGTATGCGCCACCTACTAATAAAAATGCACAATTGAAATCTGTCGCGCACTTGACGAGTTAAATCGTAACGTGTAGCACACGTGATTTTGACTCGCGTTACATTTTTAGCCCCGTTATGAAATGTACGTTCCCGTAATGGCGCAACATTTTTATAGGCCGCGGGGCGCGTAATTAGACATTCTCGTTGATTTATTCAAACTCATTCCACCGCCTGTTAATTAAAAATTGTAACCATAAACGGAGTTACGAGAATGCTCGTAAAAAAAGGATTCACTCCCCCCCACCTCTCCTATCTGGCAACTTTGTCAGTCTAGGGTGTTTGTTGGCTCGGTCGCAATGCAAATGACGCCACTTGACTGCGTCCGCAAATTTCCCAGTGTGGTTCTCTCACCTATTTATCACGCGGACAATATATGGCGAGAATGCAATTAAAACCGCATGATAAGAGATTGTCGAGAGGAGGGTGGCTGGCAAACACGCGAGTCTCTCTCTTCATTTATAATGCATGGTTGGAGAGCGCCGGAAATCCAGTTTCGTGAAATTGTCGTTAGGGTGATGATGGCAACGTCGGTGTTGTTCATTTGATTAAAAAAAAAAGTGTGTGGATGTTGTTTTAACCGAGCAACTGAGAGACCTAGAAGTAGTAACCTATGGGGTAGGTGTTTAAAGAAAATTGTGGTGGATTCATCCTCATCGTTTTGGGAGATCGATTTGCTTTTGAGTCTCTCACTAGACACCTAGTTCGTCAGTCGTACCATTTGGGGGCGCCACTGGTTGTACCTGGTACTCCTGAAAAGGCCGGGATAGTGAGGAAAAGTCAGAAAAACCAGGGAAAGGTTGGATATATTGACTAAAGTTATTAAAAATGAAGGAAAATCGTGGGAAAGTTCTGAAATTGTTATTTTTGTTTGTACATTTTAATTTAGGGATATTTGTACGACTAGCAAACATCGCGCTGCGATATACGCTGCTTACAAAATTTTAAGGAAATATTGTTTCAAGAAAACCAGCTATTTTTATTTTGGGAAAAATGCCTGGTGGCTATACAATTTGTTGTGGAGAATGTCATTGGAATTTGTTTGCATTTTACTAAAAATTTAGAAGCACCATCTCCAGATTGCAGGATTACCTTTTTCGCAAAAGGAATACATGGGTTTTGTAACTAACAACTGATACGTTAGTTTTTAAAGCATATTATAAGTTTTATGAATCGCCAAATTGTCGCTAGGTGGCGAAATAACCAAAAAATGTTGTTATCGCCAGGTTCCTTACCAAAAAAAAAATTTTTTTTAGGTTGCGAGTTGGGAATATTTAAGATGGCGAACACATTTTTTTTTGTTCACCCAGCGCGAGATGCAAATTCGCGTTTTGCATCCGATTCGACCATGATTACATATATCTCGCGTCACACGCTGCGTGAAAAATGAATAAAGTCAAAACACGTCGTCATGGCAAGCGGTTTATCGTTCTGTCATACGGCGGTGACAACTCCCCCCGATACGGAACATTACGGTACAATTTCATCTCCTCCCAACGCCTCCGCGTTTAGAACCATTACTGCGCCAGTCAGAAGAGAAAAATAATGAAGTTAGTATACGGGATAGCTCGTCTTTGAACTTTGAAAATTCTATACCTACTGGCGCCACACTACGTGACATTAAAAAATGAGAAAAATTATTTTGGCAATTTTTGTTGTGATGGAAGCGTGTATCATTAGCTTTTAAAAAAAAAAGACTGTTCTGGGTTTACCAAAAATTTTCCGTCTTAAGAATCAGAATGTAAGTTTTGGTAGGCAAGATTAATTACAAATTATTTATGACAGATTTCGTTCGTTATTTGGCACCGATTTTGAATTAATAAATAAAACAGTCGCATGAACGTTCAAATATTCCGATCAGGTAACAAATATTCTGACCCTGGTCTATTCTATTTATTGGCAAATCTGTTCAAACACGAGTTTCTGGAGAAGGTTGAAATTAAAAACAAGCGAGTCGCCAAACAGAAGCTAACACATACACACCTAGAGGGTACGGTGTAAAAAAAGAGAGTTGAGCAAATACATTTCTGATCCGTCGGTATTTTCTTTTCCGTTACAAGGTTTCCACATCTTTGAAAATTCGAACAGTTTTTCCGTGAACAAGTGACATTAAAAAAAGACTAGAGTGAAGTATGATACATAGAAATTACAAAGGACAAATGCTGCGTGCATAAACAAATAATCACATTGAAGTAACTCCTGAAATTACTTAACAGGTTGTAAGTTACAGATCATAGTCATTGCAATGTCTGTTTGTTTTTATCGAACCGCTTTTAATTTTTGGCCATTTTGTGGAATAACATAGTGCATTATTGTAAAGCAGCATTCATATAATTTAGAATGCAAAGAGGTGGAAAAATGCGGAATGAATTAAATTCCGCGTAGTGGATTAAAAAAGATGGTTGCATGTTTTTTCGTTGTTACGTAGTCAGTTTTCCAGAGAATTGTAAAAGTATACAAAACCGTTTGGAAATAACTTTCAAATTAATTCGGGGAAGTTTTATCTCATTTCATTTTCTGTTTTCGCTTTAGCTTACATACACCACTGAACGCATTTGTCTCATACACATTGTACAACGTATTTACAAATTATTTATCTGCATTGACCGCAAATTGGCCATCGATAACGACGTTCGCATTATAAAATATTCCGCCAATCGAGCGTGTTAGAATTTTTGTCACGTGATGCGAGGAATTTCGAAAAGTACACCGTGTTGGTGGTCGCGTCGGGGAATCGCAACGATCGATTTGGCGAGCTCGTCCTGTTCTGCGGAATTGGAGGAATATTTCGATCATGGGAGTGCCGATTAGCCAACGAATACACTTGTTCGACGAAGCATTACCAGTGAGCATGGATACACAAGCACCCTGCGTTAACTACGTGATGCCAGGAAAAATTTCGTGATGCGTCCGTATCCCAAAACATATGCATGTCCTCCTGAGAAGAATTTTTTTTTAAATTTTAATTTTCTAATCAGCAGTTCAGTTTAAAATTAAAATGCCTGAGTACGCCGAGATGGATATTGAACTAATTACAAATGTAAATAATTAACTGATTTGTCTATAATTTAATAACTATTTTATTTAAAAAAAAATTATCCATTAGTTACCCAGCATTAGAGAATACCGAAAAGACCGCCAAATCGGAATACTATCATGCCGCTGCCTTCGACGCATTGCGTACCACAAAAAAATAACCAGAGCTAATACCTCGGTCGAAATGGCCAAGCATGCTGATGTGGGGTACCGGTACGTTCGTGCATTGATTTTCTGGCATATGACATCCCATACCTGCGTTTTCGAATGGTATTTTCCCCTCTAAAATGTGCTCAAGAATCTGAAATATGCTCAATCAGGTTGCGTTTGGCTTTCGGCTACGCGATCTGTAATCTAGGACAGCGCCTACCATCTCCAATCTCAAGCTCATTTCAAATATCTTGAGCACGCTGAAGAAAAAAGCCATCACACAATGGTATAATATCATGTATCCACTTACTCTCCAGAAAAGTTTTTGAACATTCTCAGGAGGACAGCGATCTTGTTTGTGCACAGTTAATCTATTTTTAATTACACTCAATGAGCGGGACATCAATTTATTTTTGGGGATAGTGGGGACGATGCAGTGTTGCTGATTCTACGTTAAGAAAGTAATAAGTATAGATGAGCAAATGTCGATACACACTTTTGTTTTTAAGAGATTACAAATGTGGAACCCGGTACTGCCAGCGAAGAAAATTCTTCTGAGAACTTCACGTTTTTCCACATTGCCCCTGGTTCCTCTTCCAGTATGGCGAGTTTGCACGGGTCGCGCTAGGAAATCCGCGTCGCACACCGTACACTATTCGAGTAGACGGTGGCCTTCAGAAACGAACGCACCCTCCACTGATACACCTGCACTTTCTTCACGTAGTTGTGAATTTCTCAGCGATGACTTTAGCCGAATGCTACCGTTACGTTACGTACCGTTTGCTACCGTTATTGCTACGTTAGGTACCGTAGAGTCGTTGACGACCCCTGGTGACCCTATGAACTCGTCAATGTTTCCGATTGCGCACTGAATATCGCAGCTGTAGTAAATTCAATCCTGGGCTCTCTCCCTGCCACATCCATCCACTTCGTGGTCTTCCTCTTTTTTTACTGCCCTCCACTCTTCCAAGTATTTTATTTTTTTTTAAAGTCACCGTAGCGCCTAGTGCACCACAGGACTACTGCAAGTATTAAATACTATCCCAAGGTAGCGTCTTCCTTGTAGGGTATGACCAAAGTAGTACAAACCTCGCCACCATGGCTTGTGGAGAGAAATCTGACTTGATTTCTTTCAGGACTGATAAGCTGACTGAAATCACGAGTTTCCACGCGCGAATTAGCGGGACCGTAGCCACCGTAATCCCGGGCAATCACGAGGCCGATAACCCTCCCTCGTTGGCGGTAATAATATCAGCATTCAATTAGCCAGATACTCGTCGGCGTTTTTTATTCGGCCGAGCGTGATTATACGGCGCCTCCTGTAGTAAACCGTCGGCCTATATATCGCACGGTTTCGGTTTATTTCTGTTCTTCTGTTCGCTGCGATGGTTCAGTTGTGATCCTGTTTCCTACGGTCTGTTGCTATGACCGAGCGGTCGTTAGATTTCAGTCTCCTGGATGACGAAAGGACTGCAAATAAATAAAATAAGCATACGCGGGTTAGAAAAATGTGCCATGGGAGAAGAGAGGGGGGGGGGTCATGTGAAATGACACCGACCAACAAATAACGGTTAAATTGCTGACGAGTTTGCGATTTGATTTTGTTGGTGAAACGTTGATTGCTAATGAGCCATCACATGGCTATTTCAAATACATTTTTGGCCATGCCAGGGGACTAAATAATTCATGAGTGACTAAATATGAAAACATCATTATATGCAATTTGAGACAGATTTGATATTTTTCATCCAACCAAATAATAATGCAGTTTTTGGACTCGGATGAATAGTTTTAATATCTTTCTCCCAAAAATATCAAATTTATAATATTCGTCGCTCCTGTACGGTACCGAGACTAGCCTATCAATACACGTGGATCTCGTTCTTTTCCATTTCCCGTACGCTTTCGCGTGTCTCGCTTGATGATGTGTCTACGGACACTTGGCTGTATCTTGTGGCTGTCCGGGGGTACGGGGAAGTCGGCCGAGGGATCGACTGCTGGCCTAGTCGCTCTGGTAGTAGTTAATTTCAACCCCCCACACCCTCGTAATGGCGTTTCGTTATGTGGCGATGACGACGTCGACGAGGCCCGGAAAGTGGCGACCGCGGAACGACACTCGAAATATTTGTAGCAGTCTGGGAGGAGTGGGGGTGGTGGTGGTGGCGACGACGAGAAAGATCCTCGCTTTACGCGGCTTTTCTCCGTCGTCGCTAAGTGGAAATGAAAATCGGATGGGCTAGTAGCAGTGCACCATCACCGTGTACACGTGTGTATATGTCTACGTCTGTGACATTACTCTACGGTTGGAGTGAGGGAGAGGGGGGCGTAAGAAAATAAATAAAAAAGTGCGAAGGATTGACGAAATTTGCCCACGCACACTCTTGAGACTTGCGCGTATGCGACTCACGTGTCGTCATCCTAAGAGCCTCGGCTCCGAACGAGTTTTTGAGACGAGTTTGTGGTTTGATGGTATTTTGCGGGACGTGCCCTATACGTGGTAGCCATGCCTCACGGGTAATTTTGGGAGGGTTTTAATTGTCGTCTGTGGCAATTCTGGACTTTTCATAATTTGTTTCGCCAAATGACTAAAATGTTGATCGAGTGAGGAACAAGTTACTGAACAGCGTCGAAATGGAAGACATACCGGTACCTAAGCTATCTCTGTTGTCCTTAGTTGTCGTCTAATGTAAAAGTAATGGTAACATTATTTTGTTAACGAAAGTTGGCAACATTTTGTTCTTATTTTCCGAGCTGTTCGTGAAAATGCAAATTGGGCTAGAATCTAAATCCTTGTTGGTTTTGGCTCGCGCTGATGGTAGAGCTGAAGGCTCGAACTTGTAACTGTTCACTTATCTAAAATGATGGACAAGTCCTTGGGCTGAAATCGCGGCAACGCGATCGCAGGAGGATACCTTGTTAAGTCTCGCTCGTCTTGGTTCATGCAGTGAAACGCCTCTCATTACGTGAACAAAGAGACGAATTTAGAATAAGTGCTCTGAAAATGAGCTGGCGTTATGCAACTCATGCAACTTTTACAAGTGGAGGCGGAAGGCGCTTTTTTGACGTTACAAAAACGGTTTTCTATGGTTCCCGTGGTGGAACATAGCTTGAAACGCTTTTAAGCTACAATTGCCTCTTCCCTCCCTCGCGTTGCCTATACATGTATAGTGGAAAAGGTTGACTTCAAAGGGAAGGAAAACGCGGGATGAATTTTAATTGCCAGGTAATTTGCTTTTGTCTCTTTTGGTGCGGAGCTTGATTGCTTTAACATATCCGGTTAGACGCGTTGTTTAGCGGAAACGTACGAATTCTTAGAAAAACGCTTTTAATGTCGCTGCCCCGAGCAATGCTTTGCGTTTATCGGTGTGGATTAAATGGTTTGAAGCTAAAAAAACAGTCCTTTGTTGGCGAAAAAAAACACCAACTAAATAAAGATAGACATTAGAGCTTAAGGCAGTGTTGTTTAACAGCTTGTGGAAATGAAATAAAAAGCTTGAGTGGATTATGCAAACATTTATTTTTAAATTCCAAAACATGTTCATTCAAGGGAAAATGAACGAAAATGGTTAAAGTAAGAAAACATTGAAACAGAAGAAACGACCAGTGAATGAAGATTGCTAGAAAAATATTACAAAACGTTCAACAAGCTATTTCAGTCGATAATTTTATTTTTAAACAGCATGTTCCATAGCAGCTGAATGAGTGCACTGGTTCGTGAATTTTCCAAACAACCGTAGTCTGCAATTTACAGATTTCTTCCTTACACAATTTCAATTTGCATTGATTAAGACACTAATTTGTCGCTATTGTGTTGCGAATATATTGCGACTAATTTCGTGGTTTCGATTGCCGGGGGCCTTTGCTTACATGGCTTCATTTGTAGGCCAACTTTCTGGTCGGCCGATCAACAAGATAGTCACGAGAGGAGGAGGAAGGATGAAAAAAAAATCAATGGGGGGTTGAATTGATGGTAATGAACAAGCTGCTGATCCGAGACGCTCGCACGCATCTCGTTTTTCCGAACGATTTTTGGGGGCCTTCCGCCCGTTTGCTATCCGGTAACGGGGGGGGGGTATAAAAATGCGGTTGCCACTGCTTCTTCTACTTCTTCCTTGCTTTCTTCCCCTCCCCCTTTCGCATTCTTTTCGGCGTCGCGTTGTAAGCGAATAGCTAGACCTTATACTGATTGTTATTGTTATCGGGATCGCTCCATCCGAGTTCAGTGGTAAAACTCAACCGCAAGGATCATTCGTAAAGTTCGTTTTTGAGAAGCCTAGAAAAATAAAAATACTACAAAGATTATACGTGGAAGGCGGGGAAAAAGAGGAAAATAATTTTGGTGAGGGGGAAAAGTCGGGGATAGTCGTACAATAGTAGCAAGAAGGTTCGAGAAAATTAAGAACTTCCTTTATTGAATTTATTTTTTCTTTGAATTTATTTTTTAAATTTAAGTATATGGGTATAAGTATATTTTTTTTGTGTGCAACTTACAATTTAGAAAATTAATTCGCGCTACGCGGAAGGAAATATTAAAATTTAATATTATGACATGTCAAAGGAAATAACATTATTATAAACATAAATGAAACTATCACTTTATGCTAAGGGAGAATGTTTCGCTCCTGTAATATGTTCTAAAAACAAGTCGAAGAAAATTCCGATTTAAGCCGGGAAAAGTCAGGAAAAACTGATTGTATGAAAGAAGATCCATATGAAACCGACTGAATCGCAAATGCTCTACCGTTTTATTTTCGTTCTCTCATTTTTCTTTTCTCTTTGCCGTCATTAGCTATCCGCGTCTTGCATTTTCCTCGTCGCTTTGCCGCATGTCTACACCTTCCTCTCTCGTTCGGTCTCTCTTCTTCCCCTCGCTAATTCCCGCTTTTTATCTCAACGTCGATAACGACTCCGCCCACGATTGTGTTTGGCCGGGGACGCTAACTGTTTTCCTATCCGTCTTCCCCGTCTTTCTTTTTTTTTATTCTACTTCCAACGACGATCCCGATTCGTAATTCCCCGACGGTTCCTTCCCCCGGCTCGTCGCTCTCCGGGTTCCCGCCGACGATGTTTAATGGTTCCGCCGCGCGTCGTCGAGCGAGTTCTTTCTCCTCGAGTTTTGTTGGCTCACGAACGTAGTGACGTCACACTCCCTTTATTTAAACCCCTCTCTACCAACCCAGGCCACATTCACATTCAACGTGGTCGCAAAGTCAATGTTCAAGAAGGCAGTGGTCGGGCCAACGAAAGCGTGTCTCTTCTACAGAAATGGGATGCTTCCCTGCATAGCACGGGTGCATTGTGTGATTGCCTGGCATTGGCGAATACAAATCGCCGGCGAGTTTTTTCTTTTTCTTCGCAACGGTTGTTGACAAGTTTGTCAGGTCAGGTAGAGATAATAATAATTTTGACAAATTGTGGCCTGGGAAGAATATGATTGAAGTACGTGCTCGTAAAAAGTCGTTTTGAAGTCGACCAGATTTTTTATTTTCTGAATTCGTGAGCTGATTTTATATACTCGTATATTTTTCATCTCCTGCTTGACTTTTGGTACGCGACTGTTTATTGTACGAAATTGGTTTCTCCTCCCATCTTAACTGCAGCCATTCTGTCAGCGGGTATTTGTTGTTTTTCCTGTTTATTTTTCACCGTTGTCGAAAATTTGAAATACGGTAAACATTTTTTTTTGGTAGTGAACACATCAATCCACGTCGGAACCAATTGGCACCAAATATAAAATCGGCTCGATACTGAAAAATAGTCTGTCCGCGCAACAACAACAAAAAAGTATTTCGTCGTTGGGCCTTGATCCCCGTCGCAGCTGCGCGTGGCCCCTTTTATCGAGGATAAACTTTAAATGAAAAACCTCCTCAGATCCCCAGGTCCTATAAATTAAGAACGCCTACGTGCTAGTTTCTTTCGTGGAGCGCGTTGCGATGGGGGTTTGTATCTGAAAGCTCTTTAGTTTTGAGTCCTTCAACATTTGGCTAGGAAAAAAGCTAGTTATGTGATAGTCAACGTGAAAACCTTGTCGTATGTACAGCTTTCAACTAAAGTTCTCCGATTCAATTTCTTGCGAAAAAAGAAAATGCCGCCGTTGGACTCATGTTGTTGGTTACTTGGTTTGATGCTAAGCTTAATTGAAGTTCAACCATACTCTTTATTTCCTTCTACGGAATATGTGTTGCTTGATACAAGTAAAACATATTTTTTATGTGTTACTTCCACATTTAAAAAAATTCGCCCTGCGCGCGCCCTTTCCATTTTCTACGTCAAGGAAAGTCAGGTGAAGGGTTCACACACACACCTGAAAGCCAGAAAAAAATCGCATAAAAGTCAATCAAAATTCTGAGTTTAAATCTTTATTTTTGCCAGTTTCTTTTTACACTTGTTTTTAAATTGTTTTAACTTGTAAAAAAATATTCGCGCTGTGCGTGCTCTTTATTTCATTCTACGGAGTATGTCGTACTTCTTAAGTAAAAAAAAAAACCTTTTTCCGTATGTTATCTTACATCCACATTTTTTTTAAATGTGCGCTGCGCACGCCCTTTCCATTTTCTATGCCTGGAAAAGTAGGGGAAATGGATTTTCAGTTTTTATTATGGAACCCCGAGTTGGGTTTGTACGTTGCAAATAGCCCTCACCTTCCAAATGACGGAATCTGCGCCCTCTAGTGATAAAATACGGATCCATTGGTTTATGCGGTCGATCTGGGTGGAACTATGTTGGCTAGTCGATTGTTTTAAATTTGTGCTTACCGCATTTTATGCAAAGTTTGACGGGTGATAAAACTCAAGCCCATTTATCTCGGTTAATGGCTTACAATTCGTGTATTACTCCGCAGAAGTCCTGTTTTTTCATCGCTAAAATAGAAAAGTGCTCTGTAAAGAAAAAAAAATCGAAAACGATCTCCTTCACCCATCCCATGGTTTCTATAGAGTTCTTCTAGATGGGGTTTGTTCACCATTTTTGTCATTTGATCAATTTGTGCCTAATCGACGGATTCGTCGGAAACATCGTCTGGAACGGCGAAAGCTGAACGTTAGAGGGATTCGCTAATCTCCTCCCTTTTGGTGTCTCGTTTCCTCGAAAGGCAGTGGAGGGACTATCTCGATGGAAAGCAGCGCCCTGGGCGACAAGTCAAATTTGTTATCGTTACCGGACTGCCGGGTGACAGTTGGTTCAAATTGTCGCTGTTGGTGGCGCTTTAATGCAATTACTACGTGTACACGCAATTCCTATTTCTACCACCCTACTGAAAATAAATATACACCATACAAATATATTTACTTCTCCCTTCCATGACAGCGTACAATAACGGGTCTCACGTCTTTACTTCCATTCTGAACCGAAGGAAGGTATGTGTACGATTTTTCTTCCGAAAAATTCCGGTGGTCTCGATCGGGAATTGAACCCGCTATCATGGGAATAGTAAGCGAGCTCGATGACCATACCACACAGCGCATGTAAGAATTTGCCAATTAAAAAATCATCCATCAATATGTCATTATCAACCGGCAATACTGGCGGTTTGATTTCCTATCCTTTATATGAGCACGGTTTAATTCTCCTATACAAGATACAGGGAAAAACAATCACATTTTCCCCATGGTTTCTGAGCTGTTTACTGAATTGCTCTCTAGATGGCGCTAGATCAAAACATATATTAGGCTCATTACATATCATACTGTAGTTTATCATTTCTAACAAGAAGCTATAGTGGCACGGTAGGGCACGGTAGTTTCGTTGTTCAATATGTCAGAGTTCTTGCGGTGGGCGTTCATTTGTTCTAAAATATTTTGACGGAGAAAAAAAAAACATCCTGATAGAATTAGTTCTTTGTGCTGTTTTTCGCCTATTGTCTGGAAGACCTCGAATCGATCGCGAAACCGTAGTTCTGCGAAGACCTCGATGAGCTTGAAGCTCGAGCGACCGGCTGCCGCCAACTGGTAAGACGTCGTAGTTTACGACTGTCTCACAATGTTTGAAAAAACCACTTATGACGTCTCGGAGACATTCGGGCGACCGAGTTTCGCCCGCACCACAAAATGAAAGAGTCGGTGGAAGAGAATATGAATTTAGAAAATTGGTAAATCGTTTTTTTTTCTCTTTCCTTTCTCCTTTTTGATCCTCCCATTTCTTTCCACCCCCCATCCCCTCTATATAGTCTCCCTAATAGTTTTCCTGTAATTTTGTGGTAGATGGGGACGTTAGTATGGAGTAGTGGTTGTAGACACTGGCGTCTGCGGATGGATTCAAACTAGCGAGTCATTTTTTTATGGAGTCATCTCCTTAGTGAGATGTTCTCTACGGGTGTCTTTCCGAGAAAGTAACCGCCAAACCAATGGCTTACTGAACATTACCATTTATGCGCAGTTTCTTTCTTCCAAAAAAAACAAACAACGAAAACATGTAGAGAAAATAGTTTATTTGTGTGAGGAAATCTTCATCGTGTTACCAGATAAAAAATAATCATTATGTCACCTGCATATCTGTGGTGGACAACCTAGCAGTCTTGGTTTTACAATTTTTCTATTTACACAATTAAATATTAATAAAATCAGATGGTCTTTTGATATATCTGCTAACATTTTAAAAGTCTTATATCTGTTTTTTTTTTGGTGCAGTGATTACGAATAGATGTCGTGTGGCATTGTGGTTAGCGTGTGCACCATCACCCGCGATTCACAAAGACCTCAGTGGGGATCTGGCTCTAGACAGCTAGTCTGAGTATGTATGATCATTGCACCGAGAACGCTTGCATACGCTGTAATGGATGAGACGAACGTCTCCCATTCTCACAATACTCGTGCACACGTGTGATGTAAGTGTACGCGCGTGCTTATGTGGTGGTAATAATGTTGAGATCCATCACTCGGCCGACGTGAGCTCGCTGGTTCGCTCTTTCTGCGCGAATAAAAGGTTTCGGGGGGCTGCTGGTATTTTCCATTCCCGTGTTTCGCCAAGCGTGCACCCCGGTACATGCTCGACGCGCGTTTTCTATTTGTTTTTCGTTCCCGCTACCGGCGCATCCGGTTCGCCTGCTTGTTTGCGTGGCGGAATGTCGACCGGGTCTCACTGTCTGGTGTCTGGTTTGTCTGCTCGCCTTACCCGAGGAGCAAAGAGAGAGTGGTATATGGTGAGATTGTTTCTGTATGTCGAGGCCTCCTGAGAACCTCGCTGGAAACTGGATTATTTTCTTGTGTTTTAATTCAATATTTAGAAACTATAGGTCACCTTAATAGAATCACCCCCCTCCCCCTTACACCAAACATAAATCGCGTCTGAATAAAGTTACCTTTTTTAATATTCTGAAACTAGCTGTCGAGTTGCTGTCAATGTATGTGCACGAGGACTCGGGTGTGTTTTACATTGTAATTGTTTGAGAGACACTTCCGTTTTTGGAAACTTTCCTTTTTAATCCATAGAAACCCAAAAGCACCCAACCCTTAACCAACAATTTTCATTGTAATTTTTTTATTGTGAATTTCAATTCATCATATACACCAAGCATTTGTTGTAAGACACATTTCTTTAAATAGTGACGATTTTTGAATTTAGATACCAATGTTTCAATACATTACAAACGTACAGATAACGAAATAAAATAAGTAGGCCTAGACCAAGGCTGGGGACGGCAACAATTGTGCGTAGCTTATAAATTTTATACGCTTGAACATAAAATTATAAAGACATATACATTTACTACAGGGCGGGAACCATAGACTGGAGTCCCGTAGACCTAAGAACACTTTTTTATTGTACAGATAACATCTGGAGACTGTTTCCATGCATATCTTACAGTACGTCACGCATGTCAACTGTCTTCATGCCCGATGCACGAATATTTAAAATTAAATTTGAAAGTATGAGTATTTTTAATGAAATTAAGTTAAGATTTCGCTTACATGTTTGATCATCAAAATAAAATGAAATGAATAAGTTTTGATTAAAAGGATAGGAGTCATTTCATAAAATACGAACAGGAATAATTTAACTTTGTTCGTAATAAGTTTTGTTTCGGTTTTAAAGATATGCAGTTGGCACACTTTAAATTCCAATGGAAATTTCCCACGGTTAGTGCGCATGTCACACAGGTAGTTTTCTTGACACGTTGATATAAGCAGTTTCAGGATATTAAATTGGGGAATCGTCTCTCTGACCAAGCCAAAGGTCACAGCGCTGATAAAACGAGAGCAAATAGTCCCACGTCACAAGTGTCTGAAACAGGCGAATGGCGAGTACAAATGCCGATGGTATTGCCTTTGTGCGTGACCATCGGAATGAGGAATCAAATCTGTCAGACGCACGTGCGAAAACGAGAGAGGATGACAAACTTACCGAGAAAAAGAGAACCGCCGCTCCGCCCCTCTACTATATCCGCTCTTGAGGTGTCCGGGAGCCCGGCTGAGACAAACACCTCGTGGAGAGAATAAACTAGTGTTGTCCCTCCTTTCGGAATTAGTTGGTCATCCTCCTTTCGCTTCGTCATGGGGGTCTAGGAGCTTCAAATGGAAGTATGGGTGGTGTATGTGGTAGGTTGGTTGGATTTGGTGATCAGGTGGTGTTTTTTTTTGTGGTGGTGGGCGAACATCGGGATCTAAAGGGTGGTCTCCCTGTAAGTGGACACACGGGGAAAGGCAACGGATGAGAGAGGATTGGAGACAGTGATGCACGAGGTGGTGTGACAGATGACAATAGAAGACCTCTGCACGGATAGCAGTGGGCAGCGTTACGTGTACGACAATATGGCGGTGTGGGTTTCTTGTATGAGGGGTTTATGTCATAGTGGTGAGTGCCAATTTTTTAAAAATTAATGAGTTAGGTTTAAAAATGCAATCTATGCTTGCCAAATTATGAAAATATAATAAGAGGCAAGTCCTCACCAAATGTCTTTTCGTTGTCGAGGTGAAGGGCATAGCGCGTTGCCTTTGTGCAATTAAAAAAAAAAAAAAGACTCTTGGCGCAAGTTTCAGAAATACAAATGGAGTAATTCTAATTTAATTATTTCTATCACTTCAATAACACCACAAAATATTCTGTGGCTCTCGTGTTGCTTAGGTAATGTGTGAGGGGCACAGCTTCAGCAGTA
>JAUJYS010001606.1:0-16876 GCA_033995665.1 Melogona broelemanni | reverse complement strand
TCATATATCGCCGCAGCGACGCGAGGGGTACAATAACCTCCTGTAGTGTTATTCACTACAGTGATTAAAAAAAAAATAATAAAAAAAAATAAAAAATAAATGTACAGAACATGCCAAACGTGTACTTCGATTTGCTAATTTAGCATTGGCTAACAGGATATTTATTTGCCAATGCCAAACATACGCGTGTAGCTGGCAATCTCACCTAAAAATAATTTGATTATGACGCTACAGTAATCTGTTCTAAAGAAAGCATGACTACAGTAATTTCAATGATTTTTACAGCTATAGACTTTGCTGGGTGTTTGCATTACAAAGGAGAAACCAGCTGCAACTCGCGCTGCTGCAAACATTTACTGTCGCCGAGTACAGTTAGTCAGTCACACTGAATAAACTTGCGCGCCCACCCAGCAATTAATTATTAATGGAATAGGCCTATTTGTCCCATAAACCTAGGAAGTTGTTGTCACAAGACCCACCCAAAAAAATATTATTCACAGTTCTAAACCAGCGGGATACAAAAACTTGAGATCCTTCAGAAAGTCGATTGAGTGCATTTTACAGGTGGTAGAAAACCAAACAAGCACCCCCCTCCGAATGATGGCTTTTTTAAAGGTCAAAAGACTAAAGCCCCAATTCGCTAAGAATGCAAAAGCAAACGGGACGCTCATTATAACGCACCAATCGTTTAACCAAAAATAAATCAACCCGTCTCTAGGGGTTAAACATAAACTAGTTTCTCACCAAACAAGTGCATTTTGATCGGAAAACTGATTCACAAGACATTCAACAAGCTGTACAATGGAGAAGGCTAACCACAATGCACCCAACAATCGGAAGCATAATCTCAGTCAGGGAGCATCAGCGCCAGCTACGCCACTAGTGGTGGACGGAGTTGAAATACGAATAGATGTGTGCGCCCAGCAACGTTGGTCAACACCGTGCAAAGAACCGCATTACGATGCACACCAGCCTTGTGCTAGATAGAATAGATCCACAAGAAAACATGACGGGACAAACAGAAACAGATAATTTCGAACCTATAGACATGGTTTTATCTATAAGAAAAGCGATTAAAGTTTATGTAGAGTTGGCGTTTGGAATTACGTTCCTGGACCGAGAATAGCATCGAATTGTTGGGTCAGTCTGGACGACAAACAAAAGACATTTCTCAAATGCGAGGATATTGTTCTTGGTCCGGCTCGATGAATCGGACGAGAACCGGGAAAAACTGGAAATTTACGTACCTCCGACCACCACCAGCTTATATTCGGTCATTGTTTATTCTCGCGTTCAGTCTATCGCCTCTTCTTTCTGGGCGGCCAAGACCCCCCCCGATCAAGCAGTCAGCGGTCGTCGCTCGACGGTTTCTAGGGACCAAATCCAAGGGGTTGGGTCACAGTAGTCGAGATGCGCGTCCGACGGCCAACGGGACTCGATTTTTGCAGCGCTAGTGCTCGGCTAGAGATATCCACTGAACGCGGCAGCACCAAATACATCGAAAACACATAACCCTTTTTGGCGATAAAAATAAAATTAATTCCGACTCGATAGGCGACGCCGAGCGCAACACACAAACGCACAACAAAAATGTCATCGGCATATAAAAAATACAGGGGAGCGGCTTCCCATAGTTGGCGCAAGGTGGCAGCACTTGCCCAATGCTGCAATTCTGTGACCTCGCCTAGGCCGCATCAAAAGTCAAGTACCAACGAAACGTAAGGTTTGATATTGCGAGGAATATTAAGCGTTTGACAGTGTTCTGTTCCTATTAAAATGTACTATAGAGCTAAAATAACGCGCACCAAGCAAAATAGGAAATGTATTAATTTTAAAATCGTTACTTTTGATGGATTGAAAGCCAAGTTGGTTGAGGATTGGCCTCAATTGTATGGGTGATGCAATGATATTCTAACCATTCACCTCCGTAGTTGAGACAATTATGACAATACTATGTACTGTTAGATTCAACATAGATAGATATCAATTTTAGCAATTCGGTGAACAAACAGAATAGAGTTTATTCTAAAAGAATAACAAATATTATGTTTAATGCCGATTGGAGCCTTACAAAATATATCTGTTTAGAAAAGTAGGATTGTGAAACAAGAATAACTGTTGTATTATTGTCGTGCATCATTTTATTGGTTATAAGCCTCTAACTTGGCTATCTCTATGTTGGTCGTCTACCTACTTCCGAAATACTTCGTGAATGGGCGCCGATCCATGCCAACTTTCAAATTAAAATAAGAGTTTGTGAATTGTTTCAGTCAAACTTGCTATAATGTCCAGCGTGTGCGGAAAATATGTTTCCCATAAAGTACGGAAGACATGCTGGAAGCCGGTTCCCAAGAATATCAACCTGAAACCGGACGTGTTTGTGACTGGCAGTTGGGATAACAAGGTGTATTTACTCGTTGGTTAGGCCTAAATTGACGCCAAAACCGTTAACTTAATTTTATCGCCGCACCAAATTTATTATTTTGTGAGGAAATGCAGACTAGTCAGTTTCTTCAATGATAAATGCGTTCCAGATATGTCGTATGTGAAAGCTAACCGACTACCCATGCTGCAACTAGACACGACGGCACAACGGAGCGGACAGGGAGCGCGCGAGCAAGTGACAAATCACGTGAGACTGATATGATAAGTACTCTTTGCGGTCAGTCTCACGTGATCTGTCACTTCATGTTATATTTTTTTTAGGCAAGTCAGTCTCACCTGTAAATTCCGGTCTTTCGCGAACCGCTCTTGCTTCGCTCGCGCGCTCCCTGTCCGCTCCGTTGTGCCCGTAATCTGAATGTTTACCTAAAATACTAACAAGTTACATACATGTTACTGTACTCGTGCTGCTATTTAACTTAAGGGCATGAGCATGTCTGTCCCTTGCACAGCGACAACGGTTATTCCTCACGCGATCCAAAATATCGGACACAACCGCTGACGTTTCAAGAGATCTCCTAAAAAATCAACGAATATGTTGTACATTTTTTTCTTTTTAGGTTAACACTGTCAACGTTTGGCAAAATGTCCAGCCTCAAACCAGCCCCGACATCTCGACTATGGAGAGCGATCCGAAATTGCTGTTCGAAATGCCATTCGACGGCGACGTGACAGATTTGAAAGTACGACCAGCGTTCCAAAGTTAGAAACCATGGAACTACCTGCATTCACAAAAACAAAAGTCATACATAACCATTTATATTGTCTCCTCCAAACCTAGTATCTAAACAGCGATCATTTGATCACTGCCTCCTCCACCGGGACCCTAAGCATCTACAAACATCAGCGCATAAACCAGACACACGTAAGACGCCATCGATCTTGCAATCTTGTAACAGCAGAACAAATCTACACAACTGTTAAATAATCGGTTCTTGAACCAAGTAATTAGAATCTAGTTTAATTTTTTGGATAAACGATTTTTATAGTTTGAGAATGTGTTCTACATATAATATTCAGTTCATAAAGAAATTTGAATAAATGGTACTACTAATGATAATTTCAGAGTCTCCGGCTTCAGACCAGTTATCCAAACATACACCGCTTCCACGGCGAACCCAGTCCATGTACCGGTGTCGCCGTTTACGGAGACGGGATTGTGTCGGTGGGCGAAGACGGCCGACTCTGCTCGTACAGCGTCCATAACAATAAGCCGATCGAAATACTAGGTGGGAGGAAAACTCCATACGAGAAGCTAGTTGATCCTACGTGACTTTAAAACTTCAATTAATGTAGGCACAATTAAAATAAATTACTCTTGTTTCAACAGCCGACAGTTGCACCGTGACGGCCGTCACCTTTCTCAAACAGAACGAAGTGATCACGGCCAACACTCAGGGCCAACTCAAACTGTGGGATCTGAGGTCTCATTCCACTGAACCGGCGAGGCTGCTTCTGATGTAATTAATCAAATCAATTTGTTTGTTTTTTGCACTTAACCATCCCATAGGCTTAAACGGGAATAATTAGTCGTTATTACTACTGTATAGGTCGGGCGAACAGAATTCCCTGTTATGTTTGAGTAACCATCCGACGCAGATGACAATTTTAGCCTGCGGAAGCGAGGACGGCACCCTGTGCATTTGGGATCTCAAACAAGACAAGTGCCCGGCAACGCTGCTGTCTGCTCACACAGGAGCAAGTATGTGATCGCCTTACAACGATTCTCAACGAACGCTTTCACCTGGTTGGTAGCACATCACTGAACAAATCATGCAAAAAAATGATTCGAAAAATTAATTATCTTCCAGTGTTGGACGTGAAGTTTCACCCGCTTTCACCGAACCACCTTTTCTCTTGCTCAATGGATGGCACGATCTGGCACTGGGACGCCAGTGCCTTAGCGATGACCGCAAGTGCTGCTGTCCCGCCCAAGCCAAAATCCACAGGCAAGTAATTTGGCCAGGGGCTGATAATCGGATTTAGTTGGCGCCCATAAATAATATTTAATTCTAAGTTTAAATTATTAAAAAGATTGTGCTTTAAAAATAATTGAAAATTTGATGTTCATGGAGATAAAGCAATTGATATTGTTACCTTTTAATTACAGCAAGCGATTTCCTGATCGGAGTCAATCGAATGAATCCGTGGATGTTGTGCAGCGATGCCTCTAAGAATCATCTGGACATTTGTTCACTCATTCCTTCTAGTCGCCACCCCATTAACTCGTTGGATATACTGGAGGACGTCCTACTCTGCGGTTCCGACAACGAAGCCTTTTATATTATCAACAACTTGAAATTGTAACCAAACTTTCCGGGCAATAACAAACTAATAAAAATAAATTTTTCCTAAAGAGTAAAATTTACTTTACATTTGTTTTGCAATAAATTAAGTTTACCCAAGGACGCAATAAAACGCCATGCACAACCAGATAAAGAAAAATTGTATTTTTTTATCATACTTTCAGAAAAGGACATTACAGATTGCAACCATTAGGCAAATTTTCATCAGACATTGTGATACATTTTGTCAACGAGAACAATATTGGAAAAGAGCTACAAGTGATTCAAACTAGCCATGTAGTAATCAGAGAACGAATGAACATTCCAGCAAAAATAGGCCACATACCTCCAACTCTCCTCACTAAGAGCTTAACGGAGATTCTAGATAGATGGATGCTCTGTCTAGAGAAAGCAGAATTAAAGAATATTACATACACGCCAAGTATTTTATTTTGTGGTTTGAAACGAGACGCTAATAAAATTTTGGGAAAGACAAACGAGATTGCACATATTTAAGTTCAAATCCAGAGATAAGATTTTGCTGATGATTTGTGAAAAACGTGTACTAAAATTTTCTTATCTAGAATTAATATTGGATGAATGTGGCTAATTTTTTAGTAGAATGTTGTAACATGAACAAAGCTAATTTTTCACAAATGAATGTAATTTTACGTCATCTGAAAGACAGGATACACGAGCTTAGAATTTTTTTTCTCCAATGAATGACAAATAATGTAAAACATTAGAATCTGGATATCAACCAGACTTGGATCAAAAACATTAAGTACGGTTCTTACTATATAAAACCAGTATTAAGACAACCTATAGTCATGTTTGGTTGCCAGATGAAAAAAATACTATTACTTGAACTAGCCAGATGAAAAAAATACAATTACTTGAACTAGCTAGGAAACCAAACGTTGAACTACAATTTTTTTTTAAATTTAATTTCAAATAAAGAATATTGGCTGGTCCCACATAGCGTGGTAAAAGTAACTTTTAATATTTGTGAATAGAATGGCTTCACAAAATGATTTATTTGGACAAAAAGACTTGTCTAGTTGGTTTTACAAGTAAGACCCATTTTTGCACAATGTTTCTACATTGGCCAAACTATACATCAAATATTTTTGAAGCTCTAGAGTAAGGTGCGTCACAAAAAAAGAACCAACACTTACCCCACCGTTGATTGACACAATGTGAATTTTATTTAAAAAACCACTTGTTTCAGCGAGGCTTAACATTCTTCATTCTCTCAAAGGAGACGCGTCAGACGATTTCTGAACTTTGGACATTGACCTGAGTGCCTTTTCCCGTAATTTTTTTTCCAGCTCATCAAGATTTTCCCCGGCACTATCAGAAGCCTTAAAACACAAACTAATAGCCTCAATACAAATTGAAGGCGACGAGACCAAAAAAAAATAAATCATAATAAAACTAAGACAAAAAAATCAAAGTGATCACCACTGGGTGGGGTTGGCAATTACCTCTTGCACATCTTTCTTGGCATGTTTATGCTTTTTGTGTTTCTTAGTTTTTTTGTGCTTCTTGTGTTTCTTGTCTTTCTTCTTCTTCTTGGTCAACTCGGAATCAGACTCCTGTTCGGTTAAATAAATTTGAAGACCAATCAGCAAAGACTCCCAATATGTCTACGATTTTTTTACGCCCCACTGACAAGAGATAATCAAACCCGAACTCAATATTAAATGGCACCACGACACATACCTCATCGCTCTCGCTGTCCGATTTGGCCTTTCCGGGTTGGCTCGCAATGCCGCCATCGACACTGACGCTCCTGGCCTTGCGCTTTTGAGAATCGTGGGCCGGACCGACTTTCTCGTAGGGGCCGTGCAAGTCGCGCTCGATCTGAAATTGAAGAAAGCAATTAGGACACCATTCTAAAATCTAGCCGACAAACTGAGACTCGTAAATGATCGGAACAAAGAGAACAGGAAATGCAGACATAAAAATGCAATAGTAGACCTACAACTAGACTAACCGACGGAACGTGCAAAAAGCTAAACATCACACTGGTAACTTACCTCGTCGATCAGGTTCGACGACGTGACGATCTCAACGCCCTTGCTGTGATCGCTACTCGATCGACGGGGGATGGGCGACGGCGAGCGAGAATCGGCCGGCCCGTGGCGCTTGTCCCTGCCAGAGGGGGCAACGACTGGCAGCTTGGGTCTGGGCGACCTGGATCGTTCCACGTTCTGAAAAAAAGTCGCCGGTCATACGAATTGTCCAATTACTTCCTGCAACTCCAGTATCCACACGAGTTTTTCAAATTTGAAAAAATGACACTCCAATCGCAATGTGTAAATGAAATAAAAACAACGAACGAGTTTGCCATTGAGATATAAGACAACAAAAGAGAGTTGATAAGATTTGCTACACTTGATTCATGACGACCATATTAAAACTAACACTAAACAGAATCACCTCCATTACAATTTTTTAATTTGAATTAAGACACAAATGTACGCCATATACGCCTGGCGACCAAAGATAGGAAAAACGTCTTCAATCATTCAGTAGCAGAGCGAATATGCTCTTCCTTCCGTTTTTGTGCAGACCAGTCAATCAGCCCGATGGCTTGAACTGGTCTACGGTAAGCTGGGAAGGAGAATCTACATGAAGACCACAAATGGAGAAATCAAACCAACATATCTTTCGCATCCCTACGCTAACTTTCCCAAACTCGAAAATCTGCATTTAAAATAAAAATTGCACGCTTGCGAATCGACCCATCCAATTTAATTGTTCCAAGTACGTGCCATTTCATTCCTGGGCGAGTCGGCCGTGGTCCGTTGGCCTCGCTTTTTATCCTTGTGAGCTTTAACAGGAACTGGCGAAAGCGATCCGGAAGAAGACCGGCGCTTCGAGGACACCTTACCTCCACGGTTCGGGCTGGCAGAAGGGGACCTGCGGTAAAGCAAAAACAACAAAAAAATTGCCAATAAAGGAACGAGTCTCCCAAACAATTGGAAAAATATAAAATATAAAAACCATCGTCATCTGACCTGCTATCGTGTCTCCTCGACGTATAGGCAGCAAAAGTTTGGATGGTCGTATCCTGAGGGGGCAGTCTCTTGGACGACTGTCTCTTGGGACTGTCGCCTTTAGGGCCCGGCGAGGGGGAACGGTATTTGGAACGGACCGATGGACTAGGGGACCGGCTTCTCTTTCCTGTGTTTAGATCGGCGCAAGAAACACACAAAAAAATTAAACCACATGTATAACAATGATCTTAACTAGAAAAACTCGGCCCATCCAACCACACTGTCCCTTTCTGCTTCAAAAATAATACTAAAAATTGCATCACGGACGAAGAATTTTTTTTATACAAAATTAAGCCCAACTTACCAGACTTTTTGCTGAGCGGTCCGTAAGACTTTTTAGAGGGGCTAGGCGAATGATGACTCTTACGCGGGGCCTGGGGCGAACCGCGCCGCTTATCCGCCGGCTGTCGCTTCTCCGTGGACGAGGACACAGACTGCTGGCGAGGGGGAGTTTTCTCGTACCAGCCGGGAGCATCCCTGGCTTTTCGACCTTCCGAGGGACTTCTCTGACGCTTATCTAACCCAGTCAATAAACCGATCATGATCAACATCAGGGCATACAAACACCAAGTCAATTCCACCTATTTTTCTCATGAGTATCTTTTCGACTTTCGTAACCGAAAACTGTATACATGCACAAAACGAAAGTCGTAGCAACCATTAGCTTTCTTACCTTGAATGCTTGACTTGGACTTGCTGTCTTCAGCGCGCCGTTTCGAGGGAGGACTACCACTATGTTGACGGTGCTTCGGGCTGTAAAAATGAAAGATTGCCAATTAATTTTCTCTATCTAGCTGCAAAAACAATTCAACAATTGGACACCCACATTAATTTGAATACGAAAAACTAACGGATTTACTAATGGTAAAACCATATTTCCAACAAAAAAACCAAACAATAGTCAGCATTTCGATGCGGTTAAGGGGTGGCTGAATTCCCCCTATAATTAGGGGCGATGTCGGTTTATGTAATAGTTATGTGAATTGTCAATAAATAATAATAATAATCCTATGTGCCTCTTCTGTGTGAGAGGACACTTTTTGAACAGTACTTCGGGACCAAAAATAAACGAGAGCCAGCACCGTGGCTCACCAACGGGACATAAGAACCGGCGAATCAGGCCTCTAATCGGCTTAATCACAGAAAACATCCAGATTTCCCCGTCAATTTTAAATAACACGAAATAAAGAAATTGGTCAATAAGAAAAGCGGTCGATAACTCGGTAGGTTAACTCACCTTCTCTTCTTGAGCTGGGGAGAATTGGAGCGAACAGCCGAGGCTCCGTTCTTGCCAGAGGAAGGCTGCGTTGGCAGACCGGCCACCGCCTTGCTGTCCCGCTTGTCGGACGCCGGCACCTGCGAGGCCACCCTCGGCGGCGACTGCCACTCGGCCTCCGACGAAGACGAAGAAGACGACGACGAGGTAGAGGACGAGGAGGAACTGGAGGCGGCGCGGGCTTGCTTAGCCGGAGGCGGTCCCGGCGAGCCGGACGGCGCCTTACGCACCACCTTCGGCGGAGCGCGAGTGCCGGGATCGCTGGACGACGACGAACGCCGGCGAGCACCTCGACCGCCAGAAGCGGGCGGCGGGGATGGCCGCCTCCTGGAGGCCGCGGCCGGCGAACCGGAAGCGCGTCGACGACCGGCGGCGGGTGATCCGGGGGACGGGCGCCGTCTGACCGGAGAGCCAGGCGAGGCACGTCGTCGAACGGGGGATCCGGGCGAGGGTCGCCGACGGCCCGGGGATCCCGAGCGGCGGCGTCCGGGCGAGGGTCCGCCTCGACGGCCACCACCGCCCCAACGATCGGGGCTGCGGCGACGTCCGCCTCCGCCTCCGCCTCCGCCGTACGGTCGGCGCGGCGGGGAATTCATGCGGCGGCGCCGGTAGTCCATACCCGGCGATTTGCCGCGGTACCTCGGTGGACTGTTCCTAGGGACGGGCACAAAACATAATACTCATATGTAATAAGCTACCTATAGACATTTTGAGGCGAAAGACCATGTTACCGCACAAGGTTCGTACTGAAAACTGGATATCAGATCACGTGACTCTCACTAATTAACAACGAATCGTCAAGATTTCTTCTAACCAAATAGACTAGCTTTTTTTTAAATTATCTTTCCTGCAATATTGCAAGAAAACTGAGAAAATGATGTGCGGGTCGAAAGTTTTTAAAATAAAATTAAAAGTAAACAGAAGGAAAGAGTTTTCGCAGCTCGATTTTTTTTTAGACATCCACGAAATAAAATGCAAAAAGAAATAAACAAAAAATTCAATTTCAATTTTGTTCAGAATTTTCCCCAGACATTTCCTACTTTTTCACGTTTATCCCCTCAGAAAAATTCGATAAAGCATCAGCATTATTTTGTGCAAGTGGTTACCTGCGTCGCCTGGAAGGGCTGCCTCTCCGGCGACTGGAAAACGGCGAGCGGGAACGGGAACGGGAGCGCGACCCGTAACCCCGTCGATCGCGTCCCTGCGGCCGATGACGGTCACCGCCCTGTCGACAGAGAAAAAAAAAATTGAATCCGTTGTTGAATTGTTGTAATCTCACACATGCAAACCATGTACCAACTCCAGAATTAATTTTAGCGGCCACAGTCGTATTTTTACGTGACATATGCATTTTTAATAGTTAGTCCTACCTTGGATCCAGATTTCTGAGCGCCAGTTTCACTGTCAGTACTGTCCTCCTCGTGAGTTCGGTAATTCCGTTTCTTCTGTACGGAGTCTTTCTTGGCCACTTCGACATCCAAACCGTCTTTGGATTCGAACGACTTGCCCTAAAAAAATAACCAGGCCGAATTATTGAACACTTTCCTTCCAACAGATATCTCCTAAAACAAACGTTTCGGAAGTTAAATAAGAGGGTTTTTTTTTTGGCTCACCTTGGAACCTTCGCCCTTCTTGTCCGGAGCGGACGAGGACGAAGAGGAGTCGGAGCCGCTGGACGACGACCTGGCAGCCTTGGCATCGTCGCCCTTGCCTCCTCCCTTGACGGGCGGCGACGCACGAGGTGCCAGCTTGGCGGACGAGCCCCTTGACGAACGAGACAAAGATCGGGAACCAGACTTTCGCCTATGAAAAGTACGGGGACGGGTTAAAACTCGTAAAATAAAAAAATTCACGGTTCACCTAGGAATAGTTACGTGGCACGCACAACTAAACACAAAAACATTTCCAGCATTAAATCTATTGAATAGAGGAAAGCAAGGAAGAGATGCAGCGTGCTGCAATGGTTAACGCGTTGAAGCAAATGAACTCAGTGATCACGGGTTCAATTCCCGGCCAAGAAACTTCCGGAATTTTTCGGGCAAGAAATCGAACGGGCTCTTTCATTCGAAAAGGAAATAAAGCCGTGTGGATCCGTGCATTGACATGTATATTGTCAGTCAGGTAAAGATCCCTAACTAAGAATGGAAGCTCAAACTGGGAAAAATTATTAAAGTAAATTACAAGGCCTCTATCTGGGGCGTTATGAGACAAAAACATGGTACAGTAACAGGAGAAAAATCAGACGTTTCATTATTTGTCATAACTGCAGGAGATCCTGTACGCCTAAACTCTCCACCAGTACACCGAGATTACATAAAAAACACCAAAGGCGGTCGCGCTACTCCCTGGACTGCTACGATCGTAATTATCACTTCCGAATCAGTGCTAGGATTGAAAGGGGAGAGGGGGCATTATTTATCGACACGGTTATTACAAACAGAGGAGACAGTGACGGTACCTTCGAGCGGGGGAATGTCGGGCCGGACTGCGTCGGGAGCCGTGGCCGGCCGCCGGCGGACGCCAGGGCGAGGAGCGACGGCGCGGGCTGCGCGACTGCTGCCGGCGGCCGGGCGAACGCGAGCGACTGGAGCGCCGCCGGGGAGACTTGGAGCGACGGCGGGGCGATTTGGAGCGCGAGTGGCGTCGCGGCGACTTGGACAGCGAGCGCTTGCGAGGCGATTTCGAACGGGAGTGCAGCTGGCGGCGAGGCGACTTGGAGCTGGACCTACCACACAAGTGGAAAAAAAAAATTGAGATGGGCACATTTTTTTGTGGACGACAATTGAATTGGAAGGATAGCGGAACATATACAAACGACCAACAAAAAAACAATAAATAAGTAAATCGAAAAATATTTTTTTAAATAAATACAGTTTCTAATTTTTAATCACACGGTGGTTTGGTGTTACCATTCCATCAATTAAGCGCACAAAGGAATTGAAGCACAAACATAAAATTTCATCGAAAGATGCCGAACACAAAAAGTACACACTAGGAAAGCCTCTATGAGATGAAATTAAAAAATTCATACCACTACTAACAGCACTGATGCACAAATGTGAGGCTCAAAAACCAAAACTACAATGTTGCTGATGGTTCGTAATTTATTTTTAACCTAAACCGTGCACAAAATATATAAAATAAATCGCAATTGTGTATTAACAATTGCGACGTTTATGAAACATATTTTCTCGAATGCATGTGTATGTTTGAAATGCATCTGAACACGACCACAACAGAAAAATTGGGCAACATCGGGTACACAAAAAAAAAAGTATCATTAAAAATCCATGCATCATCAGGCAGTCGATTGTAGAACACCAAGTGTCACCCACGGGGACGTCAGAAAAAAACGGGTTACCTAGATTTCCACTGACTGGAGACCCGGGCTTTGCCCTCTTTTTTGTCCTCATTTTTAGCTAGCGACGAGCTCTTAGTTTCTATATCTTTGGCTAGAGCCTCGCTTCTGATTGAAATAAAATAAGTTTCAGTTAGCCCCTCGAAACACGCAACCGCAAAAAATGGGGGATCCTGTTGTGAATAATTCAATGGAAGCACTTTTGATAAAAAAATACTCGCTCATTATTTTAACGGATGTGACGTTTTTGTAAAGTGCGCCAGTTTGCCAAGTGTATTTGTAAAAGGCCGGAGGGATAATAAGAGCTACTCACTTGTCCCGCTTCCCAGAGGAATCCTTTTCGACCTTAATTTTGGAGGTAGTATCGTCCTTCATCTTGGTGATCTCCCAGCTCTTCTCCTGCTGACGACGAAGACTTTCTTGAATTCGCTCCTGCTCCTCCTGCAAAGAAAATCATGTTAAACGTAAGAGGGGGCACTAAAGGGTCCGAAAAGTCTTGTGGAAAAATTCAAGGACGAGACACAAAATAGGTATAAAAAAACTAATAAATAAATAATGGTCAGTAATACCAAGTTGTAAATTAATAATATTAAAAAGCAAATTAACAATAAATCCTACATAACAAAGAAAATTGGATCTAAATCGAGGCCAATAATTAAGCTGCGAATTACAAATGTCTGATCCAACACAAAGATTCTTCGATTGACTATTTGCTATCTGTCTGCCGGCATTTTCTGCAGTAGTCAAACCAATTTGTTAAATTCAGAAAAGCACAAACACAAAACGGTCAGAGGCCTCCAACGATTTTGCCGCAACTATACACCGTGAATCTAAGACTAACCGTTCTGCAGATAAAAGAAGACAACCGACCTGTTTCTTCTTGATCTCCTCCTTCTTCTGTTCCACGAATTGGGCGGGGATCCCGCCGATGTTGTCCTGCGCGCTCAGCAGCAACTCCCACAGCTCGGCCATAAACTCGCGCGCATTCTTGCCGTTCAGGAATCCGGTCAGGTTGATCTGCATTAGTCGGCCATCCGGGTGCTGCAATTGCAAAGGAGAGCGGGGGTCCGACCGGTTTCATTAGCGGAACCAAAGCGCTGCGCAAGGTGCAATTCAAAACGAAACAAAATAAAAAAGGGGGAGGGGTATACGTGACTCCCGACTATCGCTGCTCTAGCTCGCTCACGAACAGACATTAAGATACAATTTGGTCACCATGCAAGTCAAAACTTTAAGAGGTCAACAAAAATTAGCTCAGTCAGTAAGATCATCTAGGAAACTAAAAATAACAATTTGACGAGAATAAATCATCCAGAGTCCACACAAAGAGGACTACGTCGAATTTATGTCGAAAGTTATCTAATTACCACGTACAGTATGTCACAGCACTTCCTAAAAGGAGAATTCCAAAAATATTTTATCCATCGCATTGGGCGACAAGGAACCAAGAGAGATTATTGTTTTTATGGCCAGCAAAATACTTTACGTGACCAAGTGGGGTCTTAGGGGGATTATAAACCGAGACACAGGCCATAAGGCGGAAAAATCCAACACTGCCGAACTTATGGCCCGCGTCAACAAATGTTCACAGCAGACAATCTCCATTCCTTAATTCTAATAAATACGCTAAGAACGGAACTTAAAATTTAAGGGGAATAATCAATTTTTAACTGCATTTAGGGAATAATTGGAGCTGTGGCGCCCAACTTACTGGGGTCACCAACACAATGGTTGGCCTAGTGGAACTTACATCCTGGGTTGAAATGAAACTTCACCGGCAAAGCGAGCAATCACCATTTTACCGGGAAAAGTTCGTACAAAACCAGAAAACGGTGCCGAGGGAAATTTCCGAGCGCGATCGAGCCAGAGCGCACAACACATCGGGTGGCTGAGGGGAAACAACCCACGATGGGGGGCGGCGGCGAGAGGCCAGAGATGCACTCTCCCTCGTGCGAAACCCCCTTGCTCTCTCGCTCTCTCTCTCACAACCTCTTGCTACCACCTGAACGACATCCAAATGCAGCTGGCTCTCGGGCTCATGAACAAAACACGATGGCAGAGTGCAGCCTAAAAGACTGAAGGAATCCTTCGTTAGATAAACGGTCGCACAAACAAGCGGAGAACAAGAATACACACACACACACATAACTCGACAAATTGTCACCAGTCATTTCGCTCGTAGCAAACACGTACCGCAATTTTTATAATAAAAAACCACAATTTTAGTCGCTAAAGGAAAAAGTAATTAAAAAAACATGCCACCGTCTGAAACTTGCTTAAAAGGGAATTAAGAGAACAACTATTCGACATTTACCTTCAACTTGGTTGGCAAAAATGTACTTTTAACCACAGAAAATAAGAGTATACAGTGATAATCTATTTTCTGGGTAGCCAACAAATATTTTACAGATTGCAATCAAACTTAAGAACGGCTAAACTTTTAAAATAAATAAACGATGAAATTCATTATTTCATTAATTTCTTTAATTCATTAGATCAGCGCTTAAATTTTTAATTGGCTCAGGTAACAACCAATTGCAACAGATGTTGACGAGAAATATTCCAATTTTTTTCTTTTATGTTTACAGTTCTTAATACGAGATCCACGCAATTAAAACAGAACAGGTAAATGTAGAAAAAAAATAGGCACAAAAGTAGGTAGGTACCATTGAGGCGAGAGCTGTTTGGAGGCGTCCACGGGAGAACTTTGGCCGCAGAGTTAGCAGAAGCGATGGGACACCGGCCCAAACACACCTTCAAGGTCAATGTTTGCCACTACCGAGTGGTTGTGTAGGCCTGAACTTTAGTGTGGCCGAGCGGTAATTCTGAGGAAGTGTGTGCACTGTATATACGTGCAGTCATTCATGAGAGGAAATCCCAAACGGTACATGGGACACGGGGTATTGGAACACACAATTTTTTTTAAGAGACTGGAAAAAGACAGGAAAAACTGACCCTTTCGGCTCCAAAACCAAGTCAAAACCTGTTGAGCCAATGCCACCAACCGACCAGCGCTATTTATTATTATATTTGAACCTTTGGACGTCTCATCGACGAGTCGTACAATTTTGAATTCGTAACTGTCGAAAACTGTTCCAAGATCGTTCAATAAAGACCCCGGAAATCAGATCGCCTCTTAAAATGGCGACATCTACCATGATTTGATCGCAATGATAAATGCTCAGTTCGCATGGTACAAAACGAATTAATTCACTATGAAAGCTTTGAAATTCGAAATTAAAATGATCAGCGGACGTGGCGCTGGCTCAACCGAGTAAAACATACAGGGTGATGGTCCAGATACCGCATAATTTCGCTACTGCATTTGTCCGCGCACGGTGGGAAATAAAAAAGGGGCTACATCTACTACCATGCACGACCAAAAACAAACAACCAAACTCTGTACACCCGACAATTACCTTGTCCTCCAACTGATTAATGACGAAGTCGACCACGACGTCATCTTCGATTCCCAGCAACTCGTTGATTTTCTTGGTGATCCACGGCTTGACGGTGTCCAAATTGATTTTCGTAGTGTCCACCTTGAGAAAAAACACCAAACCATGAAGCAAAACAATCCAAAAACTGCCGAAAGATTACAAACACGTGAAATTAAATAAATTCTATCATTCGAAAATTATTCTCGTCTAACCTTAGAAAAGCTAAACGAATTTCTGATTTTTTCATTTGTTAAAATCAAGTGTTCTCCGGCAAGAAAATATTTCACGGGTTTAAGTATAATTTGTTCCTTTTTACTAATCCTGAATAACCAGGATTTAGGCGATCGAGGACAGACAGGAATTGCTCTCAAGAGGATACACGCACGTCTTGTTAAGCCCGAGTTTGGTGACAAGATAGGATATTGCGTTCAATTCAAAGGCACTCGTGTCTAGCCCTTGGAAAAGCCCTGATTAAGGATCTAAACTAAGCTTTTATCTGAATGCTGACCTGACACTTCAAATCGAAAAGCTCGTGCCCGATTTGTTTTCGATTGCAAACAGCCGAACAATGGGGCAGCTGTAACCGTACACCACGAATTATGATCTACTACCAGGCATGGTCGGCCACAACGCCAACGTAAATGCCCGCTCACAACGTGCAGCTTCTCATGCTACAGAAATTCGAGATTACCTTTCGCACAATGATCTCGTTAAATTTCATCTGCTTCAGAAGCTTCTTCTGCTTGTCGCTGAAACGATTATCCTGTTCGGCACTAGTGCCCTGCAAATAAAAAAGGCAAACAAAATATATCAAAGACACTGTCACAACTTACATTTCAACATACAATTTAATACAAAAATCACTACCACCTAATCTTCATTACAGCGCACATTTGAACAAATGTTTCATCATAGATTTTTTTTTTTTAATTAACCGTAGCGCCTAGTGCACTACAGGAATATTGCACCCTCGTGTCTTTTTGGAGATATGTGAGGGGCAGGGAAGGGAA
>JAUJYS010001605.1:0-16877 GCA_033995665.1 Melogona broelemanni | reverse complement strand
AAACGAACCTCTGTCGGTCCACTCACTCTTGCTAAATGTCCTTGGCTCCTTGCTATCACAATCGGCTTCGAAAATGTACACGCCAGACGTGTTCGAAAGATTTCGCCAAAACTGTATGTAATTAAATGATTTACTGTCGAACGTCCACAATGCGTGAATTAATTCCGTTCACACTATCGTGCAGCAGCAACAATCATAAAGAGGTTAATCTGCTGGCACATCACTTAAATACGAAATTATAAGTATATCTACAGTTTACTACGACGTTCTGCGCCAGTGTAGCCCGCAAGTGAGGCCACACGAAACAATACTGCTTCACACATAAAGGCAATCACACTACAAACATGCTAGTAGCAACCTGTACTAAGAAAATTTTCAAAGTTGGTCATTTGCGAATGACCGCATTCTAAATACATCGAAACCAACATCTTTGGAAACGACGATAGATTTAGCTCAACCGCCTGGATTGTGTTTGCACGGTGCAAACAAACTCACCCGCGAGTTCGAGACTGAGAAATTAGTCGTGCGGCATTAATTGGTAAACGTGACCAGGGCGCTGCTCTTCCCCTCGCTACACATCTGGTCACTTCTTCTCTAATGGGCCCGTGTGTTGACAGTTATGCGGTGAGCGGATAGATGCAGGAGAGGAATGCTTAGGTCTCCGTAAGCACCGGCCACCATAAATACCCCGGGCACTCTCGCTTTTCCGGTCCGGTTAGACCGCAAATGTTGACCCGTATGGCTACACCGCCCGCCAAGTAGGCTAGGATTTCGTGGTCTGGTAGTTTTGATAGCACCCTACTCAATGTGTATACCGTCTTCTGTAAATACGACCGCAACATTATACGTTCAAACCTAGTTGTTAGTCTGGGGTTTTTTTTACATTCCGATCCAATCGGACTTGAGGCGGCATTGGCACCTCCAAATATTATTAGATGGCGCTGCTCAATCTACTTTGTCTCGAAAGCTGTGCTGCACATTTTGGCATACGATATTAAATGCTGTTCTTTTAGGAAGTCACCCATGTACACTGAGCTGCGATTAAATTTATAACCGTGCTCGTACAGTGTCTGCAGAGTCGTTTTGATGTTGGCTTTACTTTATTTAACCTTATTTATTCCGATATGTATAGATGAAACTAACAAAACTTTCATCATGTTCCTTTATTACTCATTTTCTGAGAAATAAACGTATAATTGGCAGTTTTGCCTGTTTTCTAGTAATTCTTAGCGTATTCACGTTCTAGTGTTGATTGGCAAGCTTGATTAATTTGTATAATGTTCTGTCGAAACTAATTATTTGTTGTAATTTCTAGGGACTAAAATTCCCATGTTGATTAAACTCTGGAAAAATAGCTCATTACTAACCGCTATACCGGGACTCACGCCATTTCAGAACCACTAATAATGAACAAAGGTCAGCACCCCAAAATTTCAAGAGATGTTGGTGAACAGGAGCGGAGAACAGGGGAATTCTTTTGACGAAGAATGCGGAGAACTACGCGTGTTTGCTTTGTTCGTTTTACTTGCGCGCTCCAGCTAGCTGACGGTGGTCGAACTATTTTCATTAATCGCGGGCTGAATAAAATGCAACAATAATGTGGCGTGCTGCTTCAAAATTAAAACCAGACCCACGACATCATTTGATGGTGGTACATGAGGTGACTCAGTGAAGAATGCTGATTTAGTTTGATGTCTGGGTACCAGCTGGTGCTGGCTGGAATTGCTGGAAGCCTCTTGTCAGCACGAACAAATTTCTCAATTACATACTCCTGAGACTGTGGTTTTTGGAAAAATTCTTTCGAGTCAACAATTTCCGAAAAGGCAAATACGCTAATGTGATTTGCGAACCTAGTTTGAATATACATGTATAAATCTGAATATATTTCTGGAAATTCTGTTGTGGTTTTTTCGATTCTGACATGCGAGCTACCGGTAATGAGTTTTAAAAAAAATCACATTTATCGTGTTTTGTTTTTTTGTTTTTTTTTGCCTCAGTGGGGAATCATGGTTTGAATATCCCACGGGTCACATATTCCACTAACCGCACCGTTGATCATTAACTAATTGTGTGATAATTAAGATTGTCAAAAGATCACGTATTACTGAAACGAGTCGTACGGGATATTGGGTCTGTCATTCAGTATTCAACAGATAAAACATTTCCGCCGTGTGTGATCGTCAATCAACCGACACTATCTTACCAAAAAAAAATTGATAGAATAACTTCTCGGCTTTTAGTTGGTTTGAGAAATAAGCTCAGTCCTCAAATTACGGATTGTTGAGCTCAATTGGTGATCTCAGGCGGATTATACAGTCAACCGCACATGGCGCGAGCATCAGACAGTTTCTTTTCCGACCAAAGAGTTTCAAATCTTTACGGAACTTGTTCCTGCGTCTAACCACAGAACATCCGTTCTCTGACGATGACATCTTTGTCAACATTTTTCTTTAACAGCTTTTCTGCATCTTCATTTTTTCCTCGAAACAAGCGTGAGCCGAACGTGTCTCTGACGGATAGTTAGTGTGGACGGCGTGTGTTTCTGGCATCACCGAAATTGTGCATCTGCGGATGTACTGTCAACCGTAATAACAGGGAACCGGATTTTTATGTACCGAATAAGCTTTCCGGATAACGGTGTTTTCCCTTATTCATATATGATGAACATGTCCATCCCCCTTTATAAAGTTTAAATAATATTATAAGCGTGATAATTTATTCCGTTTTCAAAACTCAAAAGAGAAATTATAAGTTTCCCTCGAGCAACTGTGAAAAATAATTTTACAGTTTCGCAAATGCGAGCATATTTTTAAATGAGCAAATTTATTTATAAAATCCGGTTTTCTACAATATCCTTCATTTTGTATTGAATTTTGACATATTCGAGAATCCTTTCACTGGCAGACTTGTCATTTTTATTGTGATAAATAAACTACGCTCGACAGTCGCTTGAGCATCAACAGATGAATGCCATGCAATTGAAATTGCAAGTTGCTTGATGTGCGATGTGATTACGTTTTATGAGCAATTACATAGCGCTATGTCAACGGCCTCTCTCTCTTAATGCATAAAATATGGCTTGTCAAAAATAATTGTATTGAGTTGAGCAATCTTTAGGAAAATATTCCTGTTTTTAATCGAGTTTTCCCGCCGGAGAAACAGAACAACGATTTGCATAAATATTTTTTTAAAGAAAAAAACCACTCAAACAGTTTTGTAGCTACTAACAGTGGCAACCATGCTTAAATACTTTCGCATAATCGCATCGCTAAAGCTTTTAAAGTGAAAGACTCGCGCCTACTTTTTAGTTCATAAGCAAAAGCGGGTTAATAAATTCTTACTGGCTGCGAACGTGCGGCTAGGGGAGTGAATCTTTATGCATGTCGAACACAATTAAATTTCAGTTTTCGTTTTGCCTCTCCTTCTCTCACTCTCTCTTTCTCAACCACCACGCTTTCAAAACCTTTAAGCGGGGGTGCGTGCGCGCCGACCAAATGTTTCCTGACGAGCTTCACCATATTTTTCATCCGACAATAAAATATTTCGTTCCTTATAGGTGTTAGCGCGCGAGAACACCACCAGCGCATAGACGCTGCTGGCGAATGAGAGCAAGAAAAAATGCTGTTCGCTTAGCTCGCCTTGTCGACATAAATTTCACGGCAATTAATTTTATTCGTTGCCGGTTTATATGTTGGCTCGTAATGCGCACATAAGCGCGGCATGTATGAAACAGCTTTGCCGTAGGCCATCGCACCCGATACAACAAACTACCGCGGGTCACTTTCCGTCACTAACCTTATGCGCACGGGTCAAACGGGTGAGCGCAAAGTGGACCCGCGTTTTGGGGGCGCAAAAATTAACTGAAATCGCGTTTCAAGTTTCTAGTCGTCACTGGATAGTGTTGTCGTTTTGCCGCGACTAATTGCACGAGATATTTAGTTTCAAGTAATTGTAGCTTGGTTTTCATTTATTGCAAAATTTTCTACTCGTCATCTCGTCATTTGAAATGCTAACGCTGTTAGAGAAATAATGAAACAATGGGTATTTGAAATGCTAACGCTGTTAGAGAAATAATGAAACAATGGGTATGAATGCGGGGGGTCCCGGGTACGATTCCCGGTGTAGGTTTTCGTTTATGTTATCTTGGGGTACTGATGACAATTCCTCATAGCCGATGCCTAGGCTCCGAGAGGGTGGGTAATTCCCTCTTAGCTCCATGTCCAGGGCTTGGCGGTGAAGGCAACAGGATTGATTCCCAGCTGCCATTCCCATCTATGGCTAATGAAAATGGCTAAATAATTGTTTCGAATAATTAATAGTTTTTACTAAGAAGACATTGTTGTTGCTGATACTACACTAGCTTTTGATTGCAAAATGTTGTTCGCGAAGCATTTTTTTTTGTTTTGAAAATTTCTTTTCGTCTCATTTTGCGCCTTGGCAACAGCAGATACTGTTAGATCCGGGTTGACTTTAGAAGTCGGTCGCCTAGTCTCAAAGTGTTTCTGCGTAACTCGGGTGCCTCGTTGAGCAAACCCGCGCCACAAACCCGCAAAAAATGCGCTGTTGGCGGATCGGTTTCCTTTATTTTTCTCATATCGCACAATCTCAATCATTATCGGCGCATCTTACAAGGAAATGTTGCGGTTAATTGCCACCGAAGACGGGCGCCAACCCCGGGTAGTTAATTCGCATCAGCAGCCATCTGTAGAGTAACTGGGTGAGCAAACACACTTCCCTTCCCCCTCCCTATATCCCCTTCTTTCGCCCGTACGGCATTCAATGTGGTTGCCAACCTCCTAAGTATGAGTAGTATTATATCGCCTTACATAAGGTGTACACCGCGTCTCCTATTTCATAAGGCGTTTCGAAGATCATTGAGCTGGGGTGGCGTATCACTTTCATATACAGTGCTAGCTATTATACCTGTGTATCCCCATTCATTTAATCTGTATTTTGAGTGCGATAGTCCTGCTTACAACCATTGGAATTTCGTAGTTAAGGCGGCAGCGAGCGTAGCTGTTGTAGTTGGGTGCGGCGATCCCAAGTTCAATTTTCGACTCCGGCTATCGTTTATTCGTTCCAGTGGTACTGATAAAAATGTGCCCCTACACAATTGCTCAAATGTTTAGAGGGGTAACGAATTACCTGCGGTGATATTCACTATAGTGATGACAATCATGGATTGTCAAAAAAATCGTTTCGTTGTTGATGGTTCAATTGAAAACTAAGTAGCTTTTGCTTCTACAGTTGAAACTTAAACGAAACGAAATACTAGTGGCGATAGAAGTAACGGCATAGTTGTATAGTGTAGATTAAACCGCAGCGCGAAAATGTGGCGAAAACGACGCCATTTTTTATTTTGCCTGTCCATTGTTGATTTGTCCAGTGCTTGGGTTCTCTGGCGAGAATAAAACTGAGAAATGTGACGCCCTCCAGTTCGAAGATCTTCGAAATTCTTGGTGAAAACCAGCCCCGTTATCATGGAATCCTTCGCTACATGTATAGTATTCACTGTACACTACGACACCATCCAATTATTATGTTTCACGCTGCGTCTGTTCGAAATGATCACGTCTTTGCAATGATCGGCATCGCGCACGCTCAGTATATACGCGCGCACGTGTGTATTCAGACACGTATACACATATACAGTATATCTATAACGTAATTCCTAATGAAATTTCGTGAAATCCGGCGCTGAGTAACCTAATCTCGTGAAGCCAGCAGTGCGTGAGGATAGCTGCCCCGATAAATTGGCGGGGGCGCGTAGGCTCATACGGTTTTGGCTACCGTAAATGTTGCTGGTCGATAGCACATTCGGTGTGGCCGGACCCTGGTTTGCCAACGTGTACCGCTTTTGCACTGGGGATACCGGGATTACAGACCCGAATGTCTGATTTTCTCCCAGTTGCCGAGTGCGTTTTTAAATTCATAAAAAGTTTGTATGAGCAAAAACGAGAAATGCGATATCCATCTGCCGTGATTATTATGTACCATCGTGTCGCTGTGGCGATATGTTACGATATGTGCAGTCGAGAAATAAGTTTCAGAATAATGTCATACTGGAGTCATCGGGCAAAACTCTCTTGTTAGACTGTCTTGAAGTCATCACACTTCCTGGTTGTTATTCAATAGATTAGTATAAATAATTCTAGATCGTAAATTATTTTTGGTAATAATCATCAAATGATTCTAATAAAGTAAGCACATAAAATGGTAGCGACTTTTTTTAGACGTACGAACATACTCGTACATAAATATGAAGGAAATTATTTATTTATCTTTCAACTAATACAGTTTAAAGATAAATAAGTAATTTCACTCATATGTACGAATGAGTTGTTAAGCATTTGTTATCTTCGAAAGTTCCATTTGTCACATTGCAATTGAGGAATGGAAGTGTTTGCTTTTTTATTTGTAACTACATTTCAACTGAGGTGCACAAGAGGTGTGCCGGCAGATCACCTTTAAAAGTTTTGCTCGATCGAAATTGGCAAGTTCTTGTGTTTCTTGGCTTGGAGGAACGTTTACGTTAACCCCCACCACAAACAGAAAAAAAGCATGCCCGCCGTACCTTCTACACGTACGCGTCTATAGGGAGTGGGTGAGAGAGACAGGAGAGAGAGCGCAAGAGTCGGAGCCGGCAGCCAATACGCTTGGCGCGATACGCTTCACTGCAGTGACGAACTTGGTTATCTTTATTTCCCAGTTATACCATTCTCCCGCGCGACAGTGCGGCCAAATAGTCTTTGGCTCTGGGCATCGCCCGCACCGGAGAGAGGTTATCAGATTCTCGCAATCAGGTTTCCGCTGTGGTGTCAACCAGGACACGTTCAAAATGTATGAGGGTCTCCGTGACTTCTTCCTCCATGGACCACCATACATCTTATATTATATTGAATTAGTTTTTTATCCATAGATCATGGAAAATAACATTGAAAACATTTTGTATTTAGCACAATTTAATATACACATTTTATTTCATTTAATTGACTAATAAATTAGTTTAATTTTATTTGTCAATATATTTTTGTAATTAAAAAAAAATAAAAGGTAAGAAAAAACAATCTTACCTTTACCTGGCAATATTCAGTATTCTGAAAAAAAAAATGGTCTTGAAGAAATTAAATGTTTCAGCTTAATATTAAGCATTATTCGTTGCAATGCATGCTTTAATGGTTTTCTTATTTGTCTTCGCAGATATAATTTGTATAATTCCGCGTCGGTCATTTTCACCTATTTCTTCCGCATTGGAAACAGTTTAGCTGGTCTTTTCGGAAAACAACTTAGGGAAAGAGATATATGTCATCTAAACTTTGTCTGGCGATTTTTTTTTTATCATGTGGATCGCTTACCGACGCACATCACTATTGAGCCCAGGGGCTCAGTATGTGACGATTCTGCGAAAGGATTGAGAATTTGATGCGGCCTCACAGAAGCATAGAAGCATCCCTGACGCGAGTTTCTGCTGTCGGACTGGTGGCACTAAAAATAGAAAACTCGAGGGCCCTCGCATCCAGAATCAACCGTTATTGAGCGCCGCGCCCCGGTAGCATGGACTTTTAAAATGGGGTTTGTCGTATTTTTTCTAAAACAATTTGGATAAACACTATTGGCTATACACTTTGTTTGGAGTGTTTATTACGTTCGGTTTTGCCGGCATTGATTCCCAGACTTTTGGAGCAATTGGCCTCACAAACTTTTCAAATCATTCCCACTTACATCTGTTTCCAACGAACCTCAATCGAAACTTTCTTTCAGCTGAGAACATGACTATTTGACGTGCAGTCCACTGTATAACTAAACCTAGAATGTCATCAGCTAAGTTTACGCAACAAGATATCGCATGAATAACGGTAACAAATATAACAAGATCAGATGGGGATTAGATTATACTCCGTATTCAATGGAAAATGATTCTGTGTTGTTGAAAGCAATTAGACTTCCACGCTGTAATGCAGGGCTATTCTAACTAGTACAGTTTGCCGCATTCCGCAATCCCTCAGACGACATGATTTACTTCTTTTGCCGCGAACGTAACTTTTAATTGCGGCCTCAAATCGGCCATCAATTTGCTTAACAAGTTGCTATAGTCCCCTCATCCGTTTTAGCACCTTCACGCGCGTCTGTACATGTACACTGTAATGTGGCCATATAATGCACGGGGAGAGGGAGGAAGATACGTGCGTTTGGCAGCATTGGTCGATCATTCCTTGATTACCTGCTTTTACTTAATAGCGGGGGTGGGCAGGCTTTACTGCCCCGCCGATGCCCGTAAACCACTTCAACCGTTCCGCGGTCACCGCCTGTTCAACACTAGTTCCGTAATGCGTGCCTCAATTTTCTTAAGTACAATTTCTATAGTAAAACGTACCGAAATTTCACTTCTTTGGGTGGTTTATAAATTAGTACAGTTCACCCTTCGACCGTCAGGCGCTCTGCGATCGATGCGTTCAGCTATTTACCAGGCTTCGGCGCATGCCCAATGGCCCACCCTTTCTGCTTTCACCCCCACACCATCTATCTTACAGGTTTCTAGTTTGGTTTCCACTGGCCTGTGATCTAAACGGCATTCAGACATCCACGTCGATTCAGCTGCCACTCTTGCTTAATTCGACCAGACTCGGGTTGAGTGCATGCGGGAAATTATGATCGGGTGTTCTCTTCTGGTTGTCATGACGACCGCGCGCACACTAAGTCTATAATTTACACCTAATCTGTCGTATTTGTGCCTTCGGAAGAAAAGGAGGAGTGGGAGGGCGAGATACACACATACTTCGCATGCGAATCGGATCGTCGAGAGTGGAGAATATGAAGAAAGCTTATAATTTGATAGGCTTTTGAAGCGCGGGAATGGGTGCACTGACGCAATTAAATTAGAAAAGAAAAGGATATTTGTGTAATTAATATTGTAACTTTTTGAGGCTGCGTCTCTCGTGTATGGGAATTAATTTTTCATATCTTCTTTAATTTGTTACATAATCTTCCATCATTCGTATTGCATTTCTTTTGGATCCTCCTGAGACAAACCAGACCACTCTATCCTTGCAATACAACAGATTTGCATAATTTCACGTTTACTTGAACCAATATAGGGAAACTTACAGTGATCATTCACATTTCGTATCGTGTTGTCGCTTTGCATAATTTCGAAGCCACATTGATTTCACGACGCGGCGATGCACGTCTTCAACAGATATCCAATTGCGCGTTTTCGGATGGGGGGGGGGAGGTCTCAAGACTTACAAATAAAAACGATCCAGTATATCTGGTTTTTAATTTTTATTTTATTGCGATGATGTCGATTATGAAACAAAAGCGCAGGGTAAAAATGGGAGCTATACCTAGATTAAAGAATGGCTTAATTAAAACAGTAATTTAATCATATACTCCAGCATTTTAGTTTTTCAAATATTCAATAACATATAATGGTTGATACATGAAAACCATGTACGAATATGCGAATATATAATAAACGAAAATAAAAATATATTAATTAGTCATAGAAAAGGAAACATTGTAAAAAAATTATGTCTTTTTTTTTGCAAATGTATCCGTGATATATTATTTTTTATTTTTTGGCTGATTGCCAAGATAATAGAATTTCAGCAAAGTGAGGATGTCTTCTCAAATTCTATTCGCAGATCGTATTATCGCCACTCTACTTATCGTCGACTTTTCCTTGGAGAGTTTGCTTTGCAATTTTCAGCATTGATAATGAACATGGAAATTTATTGTTTATACGAGTTGTAAGTATGAGTAATTTTAGATAATAACAAATATGTTCCTTACAGTAATTATCAAAGACGAAATAATATCAAAGACGACCACTAAACCACATCACTGCTTAGTTCGGTGTAGTCAGGCATAATATATAAACTCAGCATGCCACGGAAAAATTAAAGCTCAAGTTAAAAGCTATCATCTATTCCACTGGTCAACGACGTCATACACGTGTAGTTAGGGTACCTGCACATACAGACGATAAAAGTAAGCTAGGGTTATACTTTCATATATGGCAATCATTTGTCAATGGGGTGACAAGAAACTAAACGAATGCTAATAATAGAAATTGGGTGACTTTTGAAGGAATCTGTTTACTATTGGTGAAACCGAATCTCTATCCCATCACAGATCAGAATCTCAGTCACCCGAGGGAACTAGCTCGGCGACCCGTGACATATAATCGGATCAATCGATAAAGCGGGTGACCGATTCGACTGAATACGACCCGTTCCGTTTCCCCAGTGATGAATGCCAGTGTCCGGAAATATTCGCTCAATTCCGCGCGATCGTCGTCGCCGGGTCGCGTTTTCCAATAAGCTCGGCTCGCATTATTGTTTGGTTATGAAAGCAGAGGCCTCATCGGGTCGTTCTGCATTCTCCCATTTTTCCTTTAACGCTCCCCCACGAAGGAACCGAGGAACGACTGACGACACATGGAAGTGAGAGAGCATTTCAAGTTTGCAGCGACACAATACGGCAACCTCAAAGCTCTCGTTCACTGGTCTAAGAAATATAATTGGTAGATATTTAGAATATCAATTAAACGTGGCAATAGGACGTATACCAATTCAATTGAGTTCAGTAGGTGATTTTAAGTCATTGGAAATGCTGTTTCTATCGCGATATTTCTTCATTGAATTGCAGTGTCTTTTAAAAATAACGTTTGCATATTTTTTGAGCATGCATTTGGTGAGCGCTATCATTAAAGGTTAATCTATAAAATATATTTAAAATTATATAAAATTGCACACTTTTTATGAGTAATTATATTTCAATGTGTTCTTATTTCTAGCTTGCACAGTAATTTGGTCTGTAAAGTATTCCCGGTGCTGTGCCATTATGCCTGTGCGAGCTTTAAATATGGCCGGCTCTCGCGGCCACTTTTCCATCGCTTTGGTCCAGATTCCCCAACGCAGATCGAAATCTGTTGTTCGAGGGTTTGCGAGGGGGAGGGAAACGGGAGTCGATTTGCATCGTATACACACGTAAATGACTTTGGCGCTTAATGACCAACTTAAATATTAATAAAACGCTAACGATTATCGCCACCTTATAGTGCTGCTGCGTGCGCGCATTATTTGCCCTTTTCTTTGCCTCGCCACCTTCACCCACATTGCTGGCGTACTCGGTAACGATCTGGAAGTGTGATCCGAATTTTCACTGGGGGCCGCTCCTCTAACAGCTCAATAAATTCCCGTATCAAATTAGCTGGGGGAAGCCTACACACCCGCGTAGGGATACTCCCACTTCGGGGTCTGCTCGGGACATTAAATTTGGCTCGATTTTACTGGGCCGAACAGCTGATAGTTCTTAGCATATTAATGGCAGTGAAATAGTTTAACTTGTATAGACGGATAGGCGGTGCTGTTACATCGACAACAACATTGATACAGTCCGACTTTTCCTCGCAAATTGAGACCAAAATTAATATTTTATTTTCAATATGACTCTAAATAAATTTTGCATTGCGAAATGACGTTTAACTCTACTTTAATTCGCGAACGAATTAAGCAGTCTGTGATCGTCACCGCATGAGATATATCACTTTATTAATCAGATTGCAGGTGAGGAAGCAGGTCTTGACAGGTCTTCATTCTCGATATCACAGTAACGTTCAACATAATTAATAGTTTAGAGTGTTAAGACAGCCACGACAGGAACGTTCGGAGCACAGTAATATAATTTGCGAGGCATTATTCCTGTGACAGTATATTTTATTACCCAAAAACGGTAGAATTAAGTTTTCTACATATTACTGAGATTTTGCTCGAGATGATAGATTGAAAATTAAATTGTCATTTCGCCTGATTTCAAAGCGGTGCGTGCGTGTTTGCGGTGTAGTTATGTATATTTTTTTACGTCGTTGACCAAACTAATGCCTTCTAATATAGAATTTCCTAGTGCACTGATAACAATTACTCGCTCGAAATTAATGTCGTACGTGCACTGCACTTACTGATGGAAGCTCTCGGTTTGTCGTGGTGTCGACAAAATTGATCGACAGCTCCGCTCCGATAAACTGATCGGAAATGTTAATCCGTAATCTTTCTTTGTCGTTTCGAATTTCGAAACGCGCGCATCAGCACTCCGGCCTTCGATTGATGCGAGTTTCACTCCAATGTGTCTGTCAATCTATCCTGATCAACCGACTGACTCGAAAGGGGAGATATTTAGCACCAAATGTACTGATAACGACAGATGGCGCTGCTATGGAACTTGGATATGTTGTAAAATGTCTGTTTTAATGCTACAGTGTTGATTGTTAATTTTTAGCCCGAAAAATATTTCAAACAAAAGTATAAAGCAATTATTAATAGGAAATATTCCAAAACGTCGACTGTACCTATATTGGTGTATAAGGTGTTGTACAATTACTTTATTTTTGGAAATATTTCAATCGAAATTGCAGTCAGGAGACGCAAGTTACGAATGAATATTATTTAAGATTTAAAAAGGATAGATTAGTGTTTCAAAAACATTTTGGCTCGCGGAGCCCTTTTTAGAACAAATTTCTGTGGCGGAGTTACTAATAACCTAACAATTTTAAAGGCGGAGCCCCATTTACTACAAGTTAATGGCGTTCAGTTTGGGAAACGAGGAAATAGATGTACAATTACTTTTAAAATGCTGCACAAAAGACTTGCAATGTAATTCAATACAGAACAATGAACTATCGTAGTACACTATTTCATTACTCTGTCATATTTTTAAAAATTTGACTTTGATCATATTGCTATATTTGCATGCATTCTCGTTGAAATATTCGTTATTTATGTTATGATTTGGAACATTTTGTACTATTAAAAATAGAGGGACACTAACATCGCATATTATCGCTATCGGGACAATATCGCTGTCAAAATTAATTTAATCCCGATGGGGACACTCGAATACAGTCCGACATGTGCGATTGATGATACGATACGACGATACGATGACATATGCAATTCGTGGAATTCCGTCTATTTTTTTATAGGTCACGTGACTAATATGTCGCGTCCATGATAATAACCGGCAATTGATTTATGACCAGTTTACTAATCAAACGCATGATTCATCATATAGCGGCCTAGTTTTTGGCGAGTGCGAGCAACTCAAAAATTATGAATAGTTGCTGTCTATATGTTGCTATATTTAGGAGCAAATTTACTGTATCCCCTGATGATTAATTCTCTATGTAAATTTTCGATAATTAACCCCCAGTGTATATGCTCAAAATTCATATTTACTGTATATATTCGAGTTGGTAACTAACGTATTTGTTCATTACTGTTAATGTTTGCACATAATTTTTGTTTGCTCGGCTGCAATAAGTTTACACTTCATTAATATTTGCGAGAGGAAATATAGCACAGAAGGGGTTGTACATGTTCCTGCGGTTGAGGATACAAAATTGCGGACATATTTTGTACCATATTACAACAAGGATAACGTATGGTATTTCATAATTAAAACGCTTATTATGGCTAGATCTTTTAGATGTTTTAGATCACCAACGAGTATATACATGTAGGTAGCTGCACTTGCGTGTATAACAACCAATTACATGTACATCTAATGCACAATTTCCTCTCCTATTTAAATATTTCTTATGTTTCAGCGAGATATGTACTCTAAATACATTGAAGTGATTTTATCACATGCGCACACTAAACTCTTATGATTTTTGTGCCGGCCGAATGGCGGCGCCACTTAATGCTTCGCTTACACTCCATCAGGAAATTGCGTATTTATATAAGGTAGCAATCGAACTTTAAAATGGGATTGGTTCGTTGTAACAGTGAACGAAAGAAGGGTGGAAAATCGCCCCCGCGCACCTCTTTGGCTTTTAAGTGATTGAGTTGCTGGGTGAAGTGAGCAACCAATTTGAGAGACTTTGTATATATATAATGCATATACGTGTGTACACGTATCAAGATATCTTTAACAGTCGAGTTGGGGTGGCGACGGGAAATCGGTGGGAGCGAAATGCGAGGTAACTAAATCGTAAATAAAAACTTGGTCGATGCTAACATTCGGCTATAGTCCATGTCTGTTCCAACCGAACTGCACTCGAGCTTCGTGCCATTAAAGCACGCGTTGTTGGTGTGAGCCCTGTTTGTAGCCAACCTGAGCCCAAGCTCGATCGATTTGAAATGCCGACAAAACGTATTGCTTACTTCGACACTATTGTATTGTGCGAGGCCTAGCCAAAGTCTCGTATTCTCACACTTCTTGTCTCCATTATCAAGAATTTCAGGTTAGCTTTGTTGGGTTTCACTTTGAATAATTCCCATGTCAAACAAAACCTCTCAACTAATTTCATACCTTATTCTCTCGCCTTGCGGGAAGCCATATGGTGTTTGAGATTAATCCATAAAATTGTGGCGAAGCGGAATCATCATTCCTCAGCTCGGTGCTGACGGCGACTCTGCAATAAATTGCTGCCTAATTAGTTAGATGTTTAATTAGCTTTCAATTAGTGTCGCTTATATTTTCAAAAGTGCCAATATAGTTAATATTTAGTAATATACTTTTTCTGCGTGTTGTCGCTAAACACGCTTCAAGAACTGCTCGAAAAATTGACTAATTTTTTTCCGTCATATTTTTTATCTTACAGGTCAGCTTCTTTTCCACCAGTCCAGAGCTGAGCAACAAACAACGCTTTGAATTCTTCACGCGAACGATTCCGGCGGACACGTACCAAGTGCAGGCCATGATCGAGATCATCAAGCGCATGAATTGGACGTACATCTCCATCATCTACGAGGAGTCCAATTACGGAATCAAGGTACTTGCACGATCGCTATTCATTTATCTGTGTCGTTATAAAGCAGAGCTCTCTGATCACGCATATATTTGAGACGGGGAAAAATGAATTGAAAATAATCGACCGATGCTGCTTGCCTGCAAGAGCAGGCTTCGACAGTCATTATACATGACTGTCGAAGTCGACGGTCAAAGTTGCAATAGTTGCTAGTCTTCCCTCTGGACAATATCGAGGTTGAATTATGCTTATGCTTGCGTGATCAATTTCAATTACTGCTAACATATCTCCGGAAATAAATTCCTCGAAGTCAAAACTAATCAAAACCAGATAGTCGTACCTACGGTGTACAGTATATCGCAGATGGTAAATGTCTTTCTTCCATAGACAGCATTCGTGACAATATAAATACATGAAATGAACAGAATTCCTTTATCCAATCGGAATATTATCAAATAGAAAGCATGGCTGGCGTACTGTAATACATTCAGGAAACTTATAGTGGATATAGCTATTATTACGTTCTTATGGCATTTCAGAGAATCACTTGTGTTATTGCAGTTAAAATATATCGACGTTTGGAGAACTATCGTTGATATTACCGATAGACTTTGGTGGATTAATCGCATTCATACCTGCACTTTTTTACTTGACAAAAATGCTTCCAAATCGGTTAATTTTAAACGTTAAGTAGTCATTGAGATATTGGGGAAATTTGTATTTCGACTTAAACAGTTAATGTTCTGACTTATTAAGTTTGCTCGTATATCTCGACTATTTAAATGCCCAGAAACATTGAAATATTCTTAATTTTACAAATAGTTGATATGAATAGTCGATTACAAATAGTTTTAGATTACAAATAGTTCATAAAAGATGCAAATCAAACTAATTATTTCCGACGGCTAACATGCCCGATATCGAAACCGCCATTTTGAACCTGAATCCACGATAGACGGAACCTGAAACTGTAGGTCTAGGAAATTGAAATATAATGAAGTTAGATGAGCCATATGCTTCCTCATCATAATTCCACTGTGCGTCGCCAAGATGCTGCGGCTTTGCTGCCATCCCCATGTTCGGTCAGTCGGATGCGGTTTAGTTAGCACATGTGGCTAGGCTTGGTGTTACTCCGTCAGCGCTGCCAAGTAAAAATGTCATAGAGTATTAGCATACACACTGTGTATACGAATATGCTGCCGTCCGCGTATAGCCAGACGCCGGACCGGTTAATTACGCGCAATTAAGACGCAGAATACTCTCATGTCTGGTGTCCCTTTGCATTACCATCGGAAATCACTTGAAGCCCAGCTTCCACTTCAAGCCCGTATAGAATATGAGAAGATCTTGCTCTCGTGCGTAGTAAGAAGCTGTCTATGTGTAGCTTGGTAAGTCGATAGAAGGGTTTCGAATTTCCATCAGTAGTAATAAATATTGTGATAACTTGTAAATTTGTTAGAAATTGTACTGTCTGGAAACATAACACGAATGCATTTTTTTTTGGATATACTTGAAATATATTTTGTTTTTCTAACCAAACTTTACAAACTCAGAACTTTATTCGAGACTTCAAAAACAACAAATTACTAAGGCAACTGGCATTTTCAAATAGTAAACAGCTGACATTTTAAAATAGTAACCAGTTGGCATAATGATTTGAAAGCGTTTGATATTTTATCTCATTAAATTGGTTACAGTTTTTTATTCCCCTAATTAGATTAAAGTAATGTCAAATTAGAACAAGGAAGGGGTTAGAACATATAATTTCATTAATTTTTGCACTGAAGAAATCATTTTATAGTGCAAAAGTATACTTTTTAATTATTGATTCTCAAACTGTATGTAATGTTTTAATTTGTTTTAATATTACTCGGAGATCAAATTAAATAAAATTAGAAATGAAAAAATAAATATACATAAAACATTTATCCTTTTCTGGTCCTTTTTCGAAGAGAATAACTTAGCGCAAGTCGTTTGGCGAGGTAAATTCAATGCTATAGAAGTTTTCTCTTAAATAAAAAAAAAATCATTTATATCCTCAAGAATATCACCAGCAAATTATGCATTACACACGCAGTGAAGAATAATTTATCGCTCTGGAAACAATTCCCCCATGCACGTGGTC
>JAUJYS010001604.1:0-16878 GCA_033995665.1 Melogona broelemanni | reverse complement strand
TTGATTTCAACGTTTTTGGCGCATTTGTACGTATAGGAGACGAAGCAAATAGGCCCCGTAAACGCGTCGGTAAAATACGATCCATATGGGTACGGGTCAAAGAGATGAATGAGGTGAAATGTTAGTGTTTTTGAGTCATGCGGAATGGTGACCAAACGACTATTTTTTTTTCCTCAATTATGGCGAGCCTTTTTTTAAGCAGATTACCTAATTTAATTAGGGAATCCAGAGCTTAGGGGTGGATACTGCAGCCTGGCTATACCAGCTACCAATCCCCTACTCTTCCTTGTCTCTCACATATCGCCATAGCGACACGAGGGGTAGTAATCCTGTAGTAATTAGCACTACAATGATTTAATAAAAAAAAATTATATCAATTAAAATTTAGGAAGACTCGCCGTACTCCAGTCGATAATGCAACCGACTGCCGTTCGGTGGTCCCGGGTTCGATTCCCGGTACGGGCTCTCGTTGATTTGATCTCGAGATACTGGTGAAAACGTCGTTATCAAACATTGCTAAATTAACACGAACGGTACAGAATTTCATGTAGTTATATTCACTTCAGTGATTGGAAAAAATAATTAAGAAAAAAATCCTGCAACTGATACCAATATTGGTATAAGAGTAAACAATTCCTAAATGTTAAGCGGTGACAATGTGGGTTTATGTTCCCCTGCATAAGAACACATTTTAAAGCGTATATTACAAAAAAAAACACATGTTATATTAATTAATTTCGCGATTGAGAGTTTAAGAGGCATTTGATAAGCAGCGACGCAGGAGGTCGAAAGCTTTCATATAATCATTGCTCAAGCTAATTGAATTCAGAGGTAAACAAATTGCAGAATATCATCTGCTATCTGTAATCAACTAATCAGTTATTTAATAGAAACAGCAAGCTCAAATTGTCTTCATAAAACGCAAGGTACTACCTTACATAGCCACCGAGTATCGGATGCAGCGAATTACACGTCTTTGGGGCGCGCGAAAGGATGCGCGAATCCAGCAACTGTGTTGCGTTATGCAACATGTCACTCAACCCACATAAGCTCACGCCGGCTTACCCAACACCGAAATTTGGCAATTGGGAAAAATAAACGACGTCTGGCTCGAAATTGTGGCTATAGGACACATATGTTCTGGTTAAATGGAAAAAGAAACTTGCCCATGTATATTGAAAATATAGTACTTGGCATATTCACGTTCTGTGCATACGCATAACCATACATAGACTATACTAATATTTTCGTGAATACATTCGGCAAAGACAATTTCGAATTTTCACGGTATTCCGGTAATCAACGCAAGTAAAAAAAGTAGATTTTTTATTTTTATTCCGGATCACTGTAGTGAGTTACTACAGGAGGGTATTGTACCCCTCGTGTTGCTGTGGCAATGTGTGAGGGGAACATTCCAGTACCACAGAATCGAATAAACGAAATCCTGCGCCGGGAATCGAACCCGGGGACCACCCGCTTAGTAGATAAAAGAAGAGAAATCACAAGTTCAATTGCAGAGAAACAAGACGATATAATAATTCACAATTACTCAGCAAAAATGATAATATCCGAAAAAACTAAAGAAGAGACAAGATAATTTCCGGAAAAATCGGAAAGCAAACACTGACTTAAAAACCATACTTTTTTCTTTACAGAAGAACACCACCCATTTAAAAATTCAGGATATTTATTCCAACATGGTCTAACGAGATTAATAAGCAAAGGTTGCAAAACGGCTACCGTAAAAGTGAGCACAAAGAACGCGGACAATAACCTCAATCTTCACCTTTCAATGTGCGCTAATAGGCAAGGCTTTGAAGCGATGGCAAAACGCCTGCCTATAACATAAGGGCAACGCCCACAGCCCCACACTGTTTTTCGCCGAAAAATGAATAGATTCATTCAACAAAATTTATTTCGAATTTCCATTCGAGTAAATAAACAAAACATAGAAATAAAAATCTGGCTTTGAAAAGTACACGTATAGAACCAATTCCATCTACTGTATTGATAGAACACGCACGCAAACCCCAGACGGTGCGCTTCACCGCATCACTTGCTCCGAAAGCGATCTTCGAGAGAGAAAGCAGCGGAGCGCAGCGGGAGAGATTGAACGCTTCGCTCCATTCGTAAAAGCCTCGATCATAGCCCGTGCACCGCTCCGGAGCGCTGGAGGTGAAAACCCGCCGCACCCACCATCACCGACCCTCCCGGGAAGACCTCCGATGATTTTCCAACCAGACACTCCAGAAGCCGCATCTGTGCGAACGATGACGTCACCCCGAAGAAGATGCGTGCCGCTAAGATCTCCGCTCCGCCTCCGCTACGTCGCCTCGCCTCGCCCGCGCGCGTGCGTGCGTGCTTGCTTCTCTATCCGCGAGCATCGTTCTGGTTATCTCGAAATACGGTTCCATTGACATGAAGCGGGTCAATTACCGCTACTCTTTTCGTCCCCCCACCACCACCTACGCAGGTCTGGTAAAATTCGCAACAACAAATCTGTTCGTTGCCAGCCAGCAGCGAGATTACGGCCTACTAGTCTGGAAAATTATACGGCTAATCCAGAGCTAATTAATTTAAACGTTAGGAAATCTCGTTCGATAACGGATTTTTTTTTACCACAACGCGATTTTCGAAAATCGGAATAATCTTTTATAATATCATTCAATATTAATATTTGGATTCCAGTTTAAAAATTTTGAATAATCTAACACCATCCAGTATTAAATTGTATGTCCGAATTTCGGAATAATATTTCATAATACCGTCCATAATTAAATATAATTCGATCTCTGAAATTTTGCTGTAGTAATTGTACAGAGGCTGTAGAGGCTACTCTGTAGGCTCATGTAGCAATTTAACCTTTCAACTTTTCCCCTATTTTAACCCCTTATAACCTTTTTTACAAATCTTTTATCTATCTATTTATCAAATTAACATTTCCGTTTAAAAGCTTGAATCCAATTAAAGGATCTAACTTATCCTAAACCGATAGAGACGGCTATGATGACGAATGGTTCAACGGATCATGTGTTGTAGTAGCACAGTAGCCAAATGACACCGATTTGTATCGGGCGGATAAACCGATATCGAGAACAATTCGATTTTCCGGGACGATTCCGCTTTTGTGTGAATCGCTCGGATCGGATCGACGCAAAAAACAAATAAAGAAATCGAATTTGCCAGGTGGGAGTGGGGGGTGGGGAGGATGGTCCGATCTCGCAATGATGACTCCATTCACCGTAGAGGCACACATTCGGACAATTCAATTCCGTTTCATTGTTTCGTACGGCGCCAATAGAAGGCGAGAGACACCGAGACGAGGACAGACAAAAATCGATTCCCACTGTGTTGACTTGAAGCAGGGTTTTTATGCCTCTTTCCTGCCCAGCCGTTCGGGTTCGCGCTATTTCAAGTGTCCTTGCCCTCCGATGTGACGTTGTCGTCATCGTGTTGACACGCGCAAAATATAGAATTTTCGAATGCCAAGGGCGCAAATTGACGCACGGGCGATATTTGTGTATATGGGGGAGGGCGGATGACAGTAAATTGTACCACTTGCCCGATAGACACGGTCCCATAGGTCTAGAAATACAAAGTGAACAATTGCATAGTTAGGGTTTCTGAATTGTGCTGCATATTTGGAAAACAGTTGAATATTTGAATACTGTTGCATATTCGGCAAACAAAAACTAATTCCAGTCGCCAATAAAAACCACAATTTCAAAAGCATAGAAGCCTTACTAGTGACAATAAACCCGATAGAACGTTACCAATTGTTGATTTCTTTATTTCAAAAGAAGCATTAATTGCTAATGTTTTCAGCTTTCATAGATTGAGCAATTAATTAATAATTTTCAGAATAATTTTTAAACAAACGCACACGTACATTACACTATCAAAACACGTTCATTACCACAATAAAATGCCATCTGCTGTAAGCATCGATTAAAACGATCATCATTTTTGTGACTGCAAATGTTCTACAAAATTAATGGGAGTTTGCATCCAATTTTAATCGCAAGAATATGTTTTAACCGTCCGGTGTAAGTCTAATAATCGATGTTCTAGTAATCGATAATTATTATAATCGATAAGTTTAATTCTAATAACCGTTTAAGGAGACATCGCCATTCCGACTTGATACACAAAGTGAAACTGCTCGCCTTTCAATAAATGTCGCGCTTTATCGTAGCAAACAGGCGCAGAGAGCGTTTAATCATTAACGATACACGAACTTTCACGTAAGTGACGCAATGTCAGCGGAGGCCCTCGAACCGCATCAATCCATACGAAAACAACGCACACACACACGCACTTCCAAATTGGTGGCAATATGCAGAAATTCAATAGAATGTGACGTGGCCTCATCCCCCATAATCATCTAATTATCATTTAACGACGGTTATGAGGTCGGCAGTCGCCGAGGTTCAACGACTCGGCGCAGTGTGATCTTAATTTGTCGGCTAATTTCTTGTTTGTTCAGAAATTGGCCGCGCGTATGTAACGCGAGTCAATAATAAGACGAACGAAGACGAAGACACACACACACATGGAAAGATGGGTGTTTAGTTTCGGCGCGATGCTATCAAAACTACTCGCTTCCATACAAACGCCCGCATTAAATATGAACTCTTGATATCCCCTCCCCCCCTTCAACCAAAGCATTAACTAATTGGTCTATGAACTTGTATTAAAAAAAAATGATAAATTTCACCTACTGCCTTCAAATTGCAACGATACTTTATTTTTGTTACTTTGTCCTTAAAATAGGTACATCTAACTAAACATGATGCTACAATGCAACTCACTTTCTGATTACATGCAATTACTAAATACAATCACTGATCGTCATCAATGTAGGGACAATGGATATTTTTTTTTTTTTTTATTCCTGATCACTGCAGTGAGAATCACAACAGGAGATTCTGTACCCTTCGTGTCGCTTTGGCAATATATGATGGCACATTTTTACAAGTGTGTCAGGATCGAATAAACGAGAGCCTGCGCTGGGAATCGAACCCGGGATCGTCGCGCCACGCGCGATTACTCTATCGCCTGACGACCGCACCATTTATTTCTGAAAAAATGTAAAATTTTGAGCAAAAAAAAAAAGCAGTTTTTTTAAACGAAAATTTTAGCGATATGTAATGATTCTGAATATGCTACGATGCGAACTTGGCTGGTCAAAAACTGCCGGCCGAAGCAAAAAATGCATTCCGTTTTTAAACTGACCATATCGCGTAACATGTAGTCGAATATATAAATATATATAATTTTTAAATCATATAATGGAAAATAAATCGAAATCAGTCAAATCACTACCGATGACTACCGATTCATTTGAGTGGACAACTATGCCGTTATGTGTCTACCCTATGTGGACTCAGCCTGGGGTAGCGAGGATGACGTGAAATATGGCAGAAGTGAAAGCATCGCTTTTGTACTCGTAGCTACGCTTTAGTCGCCCGTGACTATGTGGGCCTGTTGCCAAATCAAGATTACACCTCGTGCTTTATCCCAGATGAAGGGCAATGGCACGAACGCGCCCATGAACATTGCTTCCCCCGCTGAGACCACTCGCAACTGTTTTTCCATTCGACATCCGCGAATGATGTTGGAGTGAACCAAACAGCTCGAAATAAATAGAACATAAAAACAAGTTATGTCATAAGATATAAATAAATTATATGAAAAGTTCGAAGTTTCAATGAAAAATAAATCAAAAATCAAAAAGGCCAAGGGCAACCACAGCAGCGCCGATTTTCCGCTGATGACAAACTTTTTGTTTATCATAAGCGGAAAAGTAAGTGGGAAACATAAATGCGGACATTTACGCCTTATCGCTAGATGGTATTAGGGTGGGGGATTTTGGACTTCAGTACTCGATCGACTTTTATGAGCTTCAGTCACTAAGCGCACAATTTTGATGTAATAATAGTCAAGATTCCATTAAGGAATGCCAAAAGACGATCATTCGACAATGCGCAAAATAAATCTAAAATTGACACTAAGGTCATTTAAAGCGCAACCGGCGGCGACAAAAAAACAACAAAATAATGAAGGACTGAGTCTGGAGAATCCCTCGTATAAAATAACAATTAAATAGAGACATGAGGGTGCAGTAATCCTGTAGTGCACTAGGCACTATGGTGATTAAAAAAAAAGAAAATATTATAAACCCGTGAATGTATATATTTAAATTTCCGATGAATATTCGTAGGTGTTTTATTTTAAAATAACAATTAATTAATGTTTGCGATTAATCTAAAATTTCGAGAAAAACAAATGTTTAATCATTATCAACAACCTTAAATTAAGGAATAAAATAAAAAATATTTAACAATATAATATTTAATATTAACAAATATTTCGTCGACGGACTAAGCGTCGTATACTATTTATTCCTTAAAACATTTCATATGAATAATTAAAAAAATTGACACTCTGGTCAACTGCCGAAATGTGCACCACCTAGTGAAACACCACAGCGCCCTTACAGTAGAAAACCAGCCCCTTACACCAGCACTTTAAACTGTACGAACATTACTCAGCTTCAAAAGCTATCCACCAGGGATTTCCAACGAGATTTCTAATGGGATCTCCAATGGGATCTGAGGAGGATAAAAGTAAAGCGCTCGATAACCTCGATTCTCCCCCCTTTTTCTGCGCCTCGTCGCCCTATACTCGTACGCACGCACGCCACCGCCACCTCCTTATCCTTGGCCGTCCTCAGGATGTCAAGTGCAATAAGGAATGGCAACATTACACCGACGATGCTATAATTTTAGATTTCGTGCTGCGCGGCCGCACGGATGTTTGGGATCGGCGGGATACTCTCGTTCGCCTGCTCTCTTTCTTCGCCACGGACTATGCGTATAGCATCATCATCAGCAGACGTCGCGAAAAATAAAGACGAGGAGGAGAGAAAAAAAAGTGAAAGTTGGATGAACGAACGATGGTTACCCAGAAAAAAAAAATAAATGAAAAAAAAATCGAACCTTGCCTACTTCTTCTATACGTGCACCCACAGCAGCGAGCCAAAATAAAAACTCCATAGACCCTGTGAAATGCATTGTATCACACGTTAAACTGACGGGAGAAAAAACAGAAAAGACAACCCAGTCTGTTGAAATGACAGTCTCGTCAGTATAAAGTTTAAATTTACCCATATATAGAGTAATACATATGTAAGTTAGAAGAATTGTTTTTTCGAGGAAATGTTCACAGAACGCCAAACGAAATGCGAACTTCGGTTAACAAATTAAATGTCTGTTATTTTGAAAATTGTAGTTTCACTATTGGGTTTCACATTAAAACAAGAAATACAAACAACGCCATAGCAACACGAGAGATACAGTCCTGAGTATCTCCTAAAATACAAAACTCTACAGTGATTGGTAAAAAAAAAAAACAAAAAAAAAACAATATGTACGTGTAGTAATTTCTCAGTTTCTCTGAATTCCATATATTATCATATTTTGTCGCTAGTTTTTATATTTCGTTCGCTTCGGCGAATTTTCATGAACATGTCTCCAAATTTTATTTCTGTGTTAATACTACTGTACGTAACGTGGATCATAATGTTTTATTTTATTATTGATGTAAGAGCACGTATGCACTTCGCATCCGTTACGTACAGCGCCATCATATTGTTGACATCATTACAAAATAGTAAATTAAAAAGAGAAATAGTGAAACGTAAACTACGACAAGCATGGTCCTAAACAATCAAAAATGTTGCTGGTGGCGTACTGATTTTTAAAAAAGTTCTTAAATATATTTTGAGATTTTCAACTGTTTAAAGCCATGCATGTAATCATTTTTGTCAGCATATTTTATCAGGCTTAGAAAAAGAAGAAAATAAATGACAATATACAGGCTCGTATTTATCTGTTCGCAAAATAGGGCTCCATGAGGACAAATATAGATACCCCATATCTCCGCTTGCCCATATATTCCAGCCGCGTACACACGCATTGTCGTGCTACAGACCTAGAGATGCCAACGACACGTGATGACGTAGGCAATGGAAAAGATGGCGCCGGCGGGAGAACGAACTCTCTCGTCGTCGACCGCGTTTTATATTTATAGCAGAGCGGGTCTCGCGTTTATGTAGGCGTCTTGTCTAGCTATTCGCTTGATATACCAGTGCGGATTATAAGCGGGAGGGTTCTATATATGAGTGTGTGTGTGTGTGGGGGGGGGGTTAGCCTGTGCTGTTCGGAGACCCATGTGGGTGCACCATGTCAAAACGTAATTTGAATTTCATTTCTTCATTACAATTTCAATTACAATATATACCCGCAAGCAGCCCCTTTTAGGGGGGCATTGGCGGGGGTCAAAGACCAGTTAAGGACAAAGATGGAGTTATCCTTATTTTAATAGGCTCTGAATTCGAGACTGTTAGACAGTTTCACAGCCGACACACCCTGGGAAAATGAGAATATTGGTAGGCATCACACCTACACTGTAGCTCCTGTACCATACTAGTGTGCTCCTTTCCTCTAATCCTTTCTACAGGCAGAAGGACAATTTTCTCAACATTGATATCGCACTCTTCCTTCTTTATACGAGCAAACAATATAATATCAATTTATTTTTTACGGTCCTGTAACGATTCCCACCTCAGTTGCGACAACATATCTGTCACACAGTCTGTTCGACCAAATCTCCAGCTAACAAATCTAGCAGCTCTTTTTTGAACCATTTGAAATTCAGCTATGAGTCCCTTCTGATGAGGATTCCAAATAGAGCTACAATATTCGAGCAAGGGCCTTACCAGAGAAAAGGAAGCCACAGATTTAACTTCACTAGGACAATCTTGCAATACCCTCTTAACGAACCTAAGCCTACCATTTGCTCCACCAGTCATTTTCTGTATTTGGGTTTTCAACGATAAGTCAGGAGTCATTTAAAGGCCTAAATATTTGTACTGCTCAACAACTTTAAGGGGTTCCCAGAGAGAGAATCCTTATTTACCCGAGGATTTCTAGATCGAGGGTTGCATGCATAATACAACACTTGCCAACATTGAGTTGAAGTTGCCATATCTTGCACCAATTAGTTATTACATCTAAATCTTGCTGAAATGCTATAGAATCCTAATAACATTTCATCTCCCTATACAACATTGTATCATCAGCATAGAGTTTTATGTTAGATCCTTCAATACCACATAAATTGTTAATTTACAACAGGAACAGAAGTGGCCCCAATACGCTGCCCTGTGGCACTCCCGAAGTCACATCAGTCCACTCTGAGTGAACACCAGCAACACCAACTTTTTGCTTCCTACCTTTCAGAAAGGCTGATACCCAATCTAAAACCTGCTTATTGATTCCGTAACCATCTGCTTTAACTATTAAACGTTGGTGATGAACTGTGTCATACTAGGAAAATTACCCTTACAAAATGTACCACAATGGTTTATAATAAGGCCTCCAGTCATAACTTGTTCAAATATGAGACACTAAGGATAAATTAGTATTTGGACATTTTAATCTGAGGACTCACTAGGAGTTACGAGTACCAATTAACTGTGTATCACCACACTGTATTGAACTAGTTTTAAACAATTAGCTATATATATTTATTTTCACTTGAATATTTTATTTAAATTTTTAATATTTTTCAACTTTTTTTTAAATATATTTACTGGTAATTTTAAGTCTTGATGAAATTTCGAAACAGAAAATCTATTCAGTGATTGTTTTTAATGACTGCGCAACTGAACTTAATACGTTTCCTGTCTTCAATTAATTTAAATTGCGTCAAAATCCATCAACAAAACTTACAGCTGCCAAACATTCGAAATACCATTTGCATTTGGCGCCAGCAAAAAAAAAAAAAAGCACATTTGGTTCGGACCAGTGTCTCAGGAGGACGCATCCGCCCCAAAGTTAACGATTCCTTACCACGACAGTCTCGGCGGAGCCCGCGCATGCGCAGATGGCAGATAGGCGCGGGCGAAATGCGTTCAGTGACATTGCCCCAGCTTCCACATTACGTGACGTCAGCAGCTGCCACGTTCCATTGTAATAACCAAATGGATCCAGCAACAATGCCACGAAATGCATATATATATTTAATCGAGCTTGTATGTATTACGAACAGGCCCGGTTAAAGAAAAATGTGTCATATAATGTGGGCAGGATATGGCGGAACAATCGAAATTGGCTCCATAAAAAATACCCAAAACACCCTTTCAATTTCTTGTATTCTGTAGCGCATACAGAAAAGTGATGTATCATTTTATTATTTCCGGGAATAAAATATTACATCATTTGCATATGGCAATCGCAATATTTGTTTTAGCGCTATTATCGCAAAAATAACTTGGAAAAATAAAGTTGATAACAAATGAAAAATGGTATCACTTATTTTCAGTTTGACATTCAACTGTTAAATTGACATCACCCACAGAGGAGTGGCTTTAAAATCGGGACACATCTAATAATTTGCGGACACTCCCAAAATAATCTTATTATACGAGAACAACTGATGTTGTAGACTCTTTTTCAAATCAGAGCGAGCTTGCGTTGGTGTGAATTCATATTTCTATGACCACAAACTATGAACGCGACGCAAAGTGCGCCTAACGGTAACAAATGTCAATTTTGGCGGATCACGTATATGGGGAATTAATACGGTTATAATTAAGCTAACTTTTCTGCAATTGGAAAAAGTCACACCAGAAAAATATCAATGCGCCAATCACAATCTAAAAATACAAGTCTAAACCTGAGTGTGAATGAATGCCGTTGGGAGCGCTCTTGTGCGCCACACGCCAATGGGCGCCTACGCTCTAACCTTATTTACATTTTGGAAACACTATACTACGGTCGATTCCAGCCAGCAATTGACTGAAATCGCTTCTAAATTGCTTGTAATTGGTTGGAAATAATAATAATAAAATAATCGTGTACAACTCACGTAAATAAATGTTCCTGCAATGTCACAGGTGCGGAAAGCAGTTCCATTACGCATTGGACACTAGACAGTAGACATAGAAAATGAAAAAAAAATAAGAAATGTGGGTAGGCATCGCCAACAGTTAACTCAATTTGCATTCCCGTCATGGACAGAGGTGAATAACAGCAGTAATTAAGCAAATTTGTCTCGTAAAAACCTTCCAGCTGACGGAAACGATAAATAACTGAGAAAATAACGCCATAAATATTAGTTTCTTACTTTCGATCACTTTTTCGGACTGGTTGGTTATCGCTAGAATCGACAGATAAGGCTACATGAGACTGTGTGAGAGAGGGTGTAGAAAGAATTACGAGTACTTCGGGGAAAAAAGGGATTTGAGAAATGGCTGCACCTTTTCGTAATAGCTCTCTGCAGTGGGGGGTATTTGAATTTAGAAAAGGCGTTGTTGGCGATTGTTGACCAAATGTCAACGTTATTAGACGCAAATACGAAGGCGTGTCTCTGTTGCGGTAGACAGGTGGATTTACGCAAAATTTGACCATGGGAAAACTAAGAGGCGCTGCCAAATTTAGACATTCGATTTGGGGATCTTTTAAAAATATAAAATCAGGAGCAGAAAATAAAACAATAAATATTTCAGATAAAAAATTCTGATAATATTACAGAACTTTTTGATAAACATTGCCCATTATTATTGACTAAAACCTGAATCATTTCATAGAAAATTATTGTTGGGTTTCATGCTTGCAGCCAGTTTGGCTTTTATATCATGGGACAAATACATTTTGATAATTTTCAATTGCTGAGATAAAGGTTTGTGATCGTTTTATGTCTTTCTACAAATATATTTCGTTCTGCATCATTCCATCGCGCTTTGGATGGAGCTATGGAATTTAGTTTTTCTCTTCACGAAATCACCTTAGGTGATAAAACTATAAAAATAATAGTAGCATTTAAATTACTACATTTTTATTGTCTTTTATTGACGCTAACGAATGTTACAATAATTTTTAATTTACACCACCTTTTAAAAATGATAATACAAACACAGCACAGCTATTTCCATTTAAGACAGTTGACTAGCTCTTAGTGAGCCTCAACTAGCAACAATTTTATAAATTTTCAGTATTGATTCGTTTATAAATTAGTCACTACGTCAATTAAAAGGTTTCTTTTTACCATATAAAACTCATCGAACGTCCACAATGCGTGATTTATTCCAGTCACAAAATGACGTGCACCCATAACATCACGTCAGATACACGTCAAACCCAGTCTGAACATTATTTCTGCATATCTTCAAACGTACGAAATTACTAAGATTGTGGTAACTGTATTCCATAAATTTCCAAAAACGAGATAAAAAACAATAAAACTAAAAAAAAATTAAAATCAGTGTTGCAAGAACTCTTTTAGAGGCGTGGTCAAAGTCAGATTGCCCAAGGTCAACAAAAAGATACGAGGGAGATATTGCTTAATCAATTTAGTGGTGAGCGTTCGTAATAAAAATAAGAAAAATCGAATCCCCCAGAGTGTAGAAGAAAGAAGGATTCAGGTGCAACCATGGTCCGTGGTAACCGTCGTAAATAACGACAACACCAATTTAGATATCGCCGGACCGTAAAGAAGAAAGCGACAAGGATACCTTGCACGTGATCAAGAGAAAAAACCCTGCCGTAGTAGCGGGTCCGTTAATTGCCGAAAAAGACAGATAACGTTCAATGCTGAAAACCACGAATTATCGAGGAACAGGAAGCCGACTCGCACAACTCCTGCGTTCAAGTTCACAACCAAAAATATATCTATTTCGTGTGTACATGCAGTTATACGCAGGTCTACAGGCGCATGAGTCTACCTATACAGATTATAACGGAGGCGTCGGCGACCATGCAAGGTTCTATATATAGAGCGGTCCGCGCAATGGGTAACCGATTAGGTTGTGACCAAAAAAAAAAAAAGTGAGCGACTTGTGGGGAGAAAGGGAGGTGGGACGACGATAAGTAATATGAGCCGCGTGCTATGGAACAACCTTGCCTGTCTTGAGTCACGGCCGAAGGCAGCAATTTTTTTATATTAAATTATTATTGTAAACCACGACGCCAATGCGACTGTTTGTCGTCCCCGTAATCTATCATTAAAAATCGGGCGATATTACAAATCAATCAAAAGAAAGTTCGAATACAGGTGGGTGCAGCAACCTGCCTTCTGTGACCTCACTCTAAGAATCATTTTTTTAAATAATTATTTTATTCGTAGAATGGAGGTTTTTTTTACAAATTAGTAGAAAATTAACAAAGTTGGTAAGGCTTTCTACCAGCTTAATGATAAGACAGTGGCGTCCTCTGGTAGAAATCTTGGATTTTTCAATTGCCCCTAGTGGAGAGAATTGTAATAAAATATTGTTGGCATTCATTGAAGACAAAAACAGCGCCATCTAGCTATTATGCGATCCGCGAATAATGAAAGATGATAGCCATTACTGGTTATAGCTATATTTATGCCGGGTGTTAAATGATTTTTTTTTATAAATTGGATTTCTCGATTCAGAATCGAATAGATGTTTATAATAGTGCGTAAGAGTAGTCCAAGCCCAGTCGATATTTCAACTAGCTGAGATGCGGTCCCGGCACGGACTCTCGTTTATTCTATTCCGGGGTACTGATGAAAACGTTCCTCACGATCAGACACTGCCAAAGCAACACGAGTATTACAGAATCTATTGTAGTAATATTCACTGAAGTGATTGGAAAATAATTTTAAAGAAATAGAATATTCATTCGCCCTAGGTGATTCAAATTTCCGCCTTGTAACACATTACAATTCTCTTGTACAGAGGACACTAGATGCTGTCCAGCACAGAGGCCACAGAAAAGAAAGTTTCAAGTAATTCAATAGCTCCTTATCCGGAAATTCAAAATTTTTCTCAACGGAGAGGAGTTTCACGCAAGAGTTATTACCCATGGACGCATTAAACTATACGCTGATGACAACCTCGACACAATTTATAACGTCCATGTCCAAAGTCAGCTGGTAGTCAAAGGCTAGCTGGTGGGCAAGCGGGAGAGAAGGTGGGGGGTTGGTGGAGGAGGTGCGATGGGTGGACACCCACTGCTGTCAGGTGACAGCGCCGCCTGGTGAGTTTTAGCGCACCCGGCGTCGTTTCTAGCAGACACACCAACTAGGTCAGGGAAGGAAATGTTTGCGCGTCTACTTTACACTTGGTCGTGTGGTCCGCCTCGTATTCAGTTTTTTCGGTTAGTAAATTTGCCATGACATGTTAATACTTCGGCAGCGTACACATGACACTGACTAAAATATGAACCCAATGCAGGCGACATTTAAAGTTTACACTAAAGTACGCCAGAAACAATGCACCTGGATGCTTGCCTTTCAAATTAGAATCAAACGTAAACTATTCGGAACCATCTGGAACTGTCGTTGGTAACCCTTTCACTTTTTCTAATTAACAATCAAAGATTGTTTTGTAATTTCATCTAAACGCTTGAGGATTTCTGGATATTTCACTCAACCCCTCCATGTATTTTTATCATGATAATGATAAATTAATAAAATAAAAAAATAATTACCAAAGGTAGACAGTACCAGGTTTCACAAACATCATTGTATTCATGTCTTCACTATCATTATTGTTTTCATGTCTTCACTAGTTGACCAGTTTGCATCATTATGAGTTTAATTCTATTTTACGAGTACGTAAATTACTATCGGCTATTGCGCTAAGAGAAGATTAAATGTTTTTCTCCGGAATCACACAACTGACACACAAAAAAAATTAAAAACAAAAATGAATAAAAAATTGAAAAGAAAGTTCACATTTTGACGAAATCCAAGTTATTTTATTGCGTCAACGCGACAATTTTACATTTCACCAACACAAGTAACGCTCTAAGCAGTGATTGAGACATCTGGGTGGATAAACTCATCGCAAAAACTACGCAAAAATAACCGTTTACCAATGGTTCGGCATATTCTAACTCTTACAGTTTGTTTGATGGAAAAGATGGAGAAGAAAACGAGAGGGGGAAAGGGGTAGAAGATAGGCGGAAGGATTAAATTAGAAAAAAGGGGGCGGAAGTTTTATAAGGTAATGGACGGCGGGCGACTTTTGCAGCCGCTGTAGATGGAAAAACAACAGACGCCAAACAGAACGACCTTACAGCACTTTCTGGATATCCTTCGCGCTCTCGTAGATCAAGATACATAAAATATAATTGTACACGAGAAATGTGGTGTGTGTGTGGATGGCGGAAGGCAATCACGTCACATCATCAACGTGGCAAACGATAACTTACTGATTTATTCCAGTTACAAGGCAACCGCCGTTGCTCTGACCTATTTTGCATTATTCTGCGCCTATGTAGGCATTGTAATACGTCGGTTTCCATATCAGAATAAACCGCTTAAAGCTACATAGGCGTGCGGGAGGACTTGAATGTCAGCCGGAAATAAAAAACAATGGACCGTGTTGCCAATTTGAGATTGTCCGAAAATGAGCGAACGTGTGAATTCCTTAATCGACAATCTTTTGTTCTTTGGCAAGAAAATAAGAATTGAGAAGAAAATAGCTTGAGCGTCTCATCATTAATCATCAAACATACGTAAATCGCCTGATTCTTTGGAAGAAAATATAAATTTAGACCAAAATATTTCAGGTTTTTTTTTAATAACGATTGTTTTATGCATTATTTCCGTATTAAAAGGCCGATTGATTAAACGATATTGGATAGCGTTCTCGTCTAGCGTCTATGTCCGGGATCCTGGATTCGATTCCTGACCGAGACCCCGGAATTTTTCGGGCGATAAAAAATCCATTCGGAATGAAAGTAAAATCGTGGAATACGTGCCTGTACGTTGTCAGGCACACGTTAAAGATCCCTACCAAAACCAAATTCTAAATTACCATATCGCCCCCTGGCCATGGGGCTTTGAGGCGAATACGTTGTTAAACTTTTTTATACAGTACAGGAAAAGGAAAATAAAATAATCTCGCGACCAAATATTACATTACTTTTACGAAGCAACATATTATTCTCACGTCTTCTTGAAATAAGAAGAACTATTTCGGAAGATAAAAATATACGTGACGATGAAACGAAACCTTCTCTCGCTTCCCAATGGATCACAATAGAGCACGTGCAAATAGATAGATAGATAGAAAGAAATGCTGGCATACCCGCTATATGGATAAGCTGAGTAATGAAAGAACCGCTCGGATCACGAACAAGCAGGTCCATAATTAGCATATCGTTTATTCATAGCGGTGAGGGTTGCTCGGTACATGCATGCGTTCGTCGAAGGCCAATTACCAAAAACCAGCGTTGTAAACAAGTCTAATGGCGTGCTAAGTACAGAGCTGTTGTCATTTATGCACTAGTCAACAGAGAGCATAGTTTTTAGTTTGGTCGTTTGGTGCGCAATCGATTGCTAGGGAGATACATCGAGTTACTTGTTTACGTCGATTTTACGTGTATTTTTGAAATATTAACCGATGCACGCTCGCGCATATTGAGTTTATGGCTAATTTAAACGGGTAGCGCAGAAAGAGGACAGAAAATATTTTAAGTTTTTTAGGTAATAATTTAATAACACAGAAATTGAATTGGACATTTTCGTATATACAGAGGGTGGTTAATAAAAAAATAACCCCTTAGAAATTTGTTAATATTTTCTTTAATATTTAATCAATTCGTTGGAAATTTTTTTAACATAGACTAATAAAGTACTAGCATTTTGGCTATTTAGACCTTTGAAAAAAATCGTTTTTTTTTTCTTTCATGCACGCTGTAAGTGGCGCACGCCATTTGGCAACTTATGCACCAATAACGTGAGGAACAGCAAGTTCGACTGCAAAGCTAAGAGAGCGATTGCAACCATATTATTCAAAACGACAAATTTGAAATTTAGAACAAATATAATAGGAAT
>JAUJYS010001603.1:0-16878 GCA_033995665.1 Melogona broelemanni | reverse complement strand
CCCGGCGCAGGCTTTCGTTTATTCGATCCTGTGGTACTGGAATGTGCCCCTCACACATTGCCACAGCAACACGAGGGATACAATAACTTCTTTTAGTGCTATTCACTATCATTGCTATTCACTATTATGATCAGGAATATAAAAAATCGGAGTTTTATTTAACATATTCAACTTGAATAAAAATGATACTCCGTTATTGGCCAATAAGCTGATAAGAAAAAATAAAATTCTTAAGAAAAATATGCCCACTTCAAAATATGGATAACTATTTTGGTCTGCGAACACACCACGTAGCTAGCATTATTCATTCGTTTTAGCCTGGTTTGTTCAGCGGTTCCCGACTGCGAATGGCTCGTGACGACCGAGCGCGCGCGGGGAGGACGGAAAGGACGCGGACTAGTCATAATGCGTAATTGACGCTCCGGTTTTCCGCATATTGCACTAGGCACGGGAGAGGTGAAAACTATAATGCACGCGAATCGACGGGTAAGTGGCGCGGCAAAGTGTGACCTTCACGCCGCTCTCTTTCCGCTAAGGAAGCGCACTTCCGGAAGCTAGACGCGCAACGGGATTACTCATTGCGCAAGAACTCGGTTTAATTGGAGAACAGGCTGGACCAAGCGCGCACTAGATATCACGCTAGAGCGAGCAAGAAGGTCGGGCGCCATTTTTTTTTCAATCTCACTGGATTTGCCCTTAACTTTTTACATTCTGCCCAACCTTAATCTACTCCCACAAAACACGTCATGCGAGCAAATGGAGTCCACGGGAACTGCATAGGATTACATCACGCCAAATATGATTTTATCGCGTAAGATTGCATAAGCCCACGACTATTGTAACTACAGAGTGTAAACATGTATACGTCGATCTTGTCTTGGAGTGCTAAAGTGAACCTCGCAAAATGTACACTTATTAAATTGCACTGTCGACCAGGGGTTAGTTTCATAAAAATAATTATTGACAAATTTTATTATTTTTTTCATTCAGTCAATGGAATTAAACACTCTTACAGTAATAATTCACATTTTTTTGCAGTAATGAGAATGGAAACTTTCAATAGTTCACTATCGAATAACGAATGTCAGAATGACACTGCTGCTTGCTCTTTCCGCGAGACAAATCCAAGATGGCTACCACAGCCATTTGGAAGCAGCAACACCATGCGGTGACACGTGAAATTCCTCATGCGCCGTGCGATACCGTCCAACGAGCCAAGAGTACAAACAACCAAAATAAAGAATAACAAACATTTTCTATATTCTACATTTATATGTCTTCTAAACGCGACACACTTCAGAATTTCACCTCACGAAAATTTCTCCAGTATGTCAACAAATAAACGCACATAGGTCTGGTTTTTAAAATTCAAAACATGGCAGCCGCAGCATCAGCAAAAATAAAACCCGAATACCAATGTCCAATTTGATTTGTTATTTGCCGTTGACAACCGCCAAACCACCACCCACCCTCATTTTCCCAGATATACACGTACACGTGTATATAAACACGGTCATTAAGAACAATATGGAATCATCACTTCCATCCATTATATCGACGGCCGTCCACCGTTTTAATGTACGAGCATAGAAATCTGACAACGCTAAATACTTTTCGCTGACGACATGCGAAAGTATGTCACGTTTCGTACCAAGTCTATTAAGGTACACCGTATGGGATTATCGCATAATGTATGGCGCCATCTACCGGGCAAGCTTCGTCCACAAATCTAAAAACTTAATTTCTTCATCATATTTGATTTTACCTATTGAAGTAGTACTAGCCATGTAGCTCGAGGGATAAAAGCGAGCAATGTAAGATGACAGAGTTTGCTGTGATCATAATTTCCACAATAGGTGGCGCTACTACTCATTTTTAATATTGAAAGAAAAACAGATGTCGGCGGCCTCCAGGAATAATGCTTGTCACCTGTGAGTATTCACTGGACGTGGGCAGAAAAGTTCAGGGATAACCATCGAACATGGACACAAAATAAACATTCAGCTGCCATTGAATATTTATAATTCATATTGCGTATTTGCCGACGGGTATAGTATGTAGCAAAACATGTCACTCCGTCATCGATTCAGCAAGGATTTGGCCAGGATGCACATTAACAATGCCATAGAAAGCAAACAACATCACTTCCCATCCATTTTATATCGTGCGTATTATTTTTCGTTGTCAATTCCATATTATTAAAAAATAAGACTTGGATTAAAAACCTTTCCTTATTCACACGAATCTCTAAAACACCACGATCTGCAGGTTGAAGAGTCTTGTGTCGCAAGCTGATTAACCAGCCTACTTAATTTTACGTCGAACGGTTCACAGAAACTTTCAAAAATGTGATCAACTGTTTCTCAAAATCAAAATCATACACTTGTTGATAAGGTAACGGATAAATTTAACCTCATGAGACCAACGCCTGCAAGATCCACACGAGTCACACGTGGATTTTGATCTAAGTTTTCACTGAAGCATGTATCGAAAATGGATGGCTTAGTGAAAATACTTTTTGAACTTTTGAATAAAAATTGCAATTTTTTTCGTCAAAAATATAAATACAGTACTAAGTAAAATAAATACCACAAATTCAGGATTTTACATTTTAAAAATTGTGTGCTTGAAAATTCTGTTGTGAATTTCTAAAAAGCAAATAATTTGTTTACTCTTATTACGATAGACAAAGGTTTGTAAGATCTTCGGGTTGGACTGCCGCCACGTGCTTCGTCACGGAATTGTAAAAAATAAATTACGATAAACAAGAAATTTATTGGGATGAGGAAGAAGTGGTTTTCAGATTTTTTTTTGCAACACCATAATCCGGCCCTACGCATACTGTAACTGTTTAACCGAAGTGTGTCTTCACACTCGCATCCTAAATCCATGAAATTGGACAACACAAAGATGATATCTCGCAACTAGAACGAGGCGACTGGCGGGAGCAATCCTATTCAATTCAAATGTGTCTTTTGACAGTTCTATTTTTCTACTTTCGGTCTGGCTAGGAATACGAGTATCTCCAGTCGATCGCGTAGATCCGCGGAGAAAAATTAATTGGGCAATATTCCCCATATATTGATATATCGCATTATGTAGCAGCTAAAAATACCGTCGCAGCGCTGTTATTGTTATTGTGTTGTCATTTGATCTTATGGGAAATCCGACAGTGGCATAAACGAATAAAGGAGCCTTACAAAATTTGCGGTCGACATCTGAAACCATCAAATAAAATGAGCGTCATCGTATAAAGTTGGCACATGTAACAATATTTATGACTTATTTTTAGTTTAAAAATCTATTTAAAGACTAAAACCAAGAGCGTTAATTTCACAAGCACCTTTTGTTACAACGACAATCTGTTTCAAAGAAAAAATGTACTCGTACATCAGAACTAAGAGATATTTTTTAATGCATCAGATTCGTTCCACAGTACCGTTGTGATCAATGACAACATCAACAGCGAGAACTGCAGACAGCGCAATTAGAATCAAATGTTCAGCATACATAGTTAATTATTTTTCGTTCAGTATATACTTAGGGTTTTCTTGCTTAGACGACCGGAGTAAAATAAATGTAGGCAAAATAACTTGGAAGACGAAACAGTGACGTAACTGAGATAGAACTATGACATAACTGTGACCATGCAAATGATGGAGATAGGCGAATATTATCCACTCCGAAAACAAATCGTACCACATCTGAGAACATTGTTATGGGGTCAAGTATTGGGTACAGGCTATGCGGCCGTGTCGGGAGAAGACCCAGTGTTGCCAATTATTTTCTATTGCATTACTGGCGCTATACATGACCTAGTATTATGGCTGATCCAATATCCTTTTAGCATTTGTCTTACAAAATATTTTAATTACACATACTATGCAGTAGACTGGGGATGATACCAAGCGAATAAAATATTGAATGTTAATTACAGTTTAATATTGAATCTTGTTTTAATTGAATCTTGCTAAAGAAAAACTACTTAAATCACCTTGTATCGCTGCTCTTGCGTCGCTGCTCTTTTCAGTCTGGCTATTCCAGCTGCATCCCTCTTCCCTTCCCTTCCCTGCCCCTCGCACATCTCCATAGAGACATGAAGGTGCAGTAATCCTGTAGTGCATTAGGCGCTACGGTGATTTAAAAAAAAAATAAATATCGCTTTTGTAGAAAATGGTCGCCAGCTCGTGTTACTGTCAGGATTCCGATATGTCCACTAAAATGTATTGTAAGGGCAAAATAACCCATCTCAATCATTACCATGTATGCGATGACATATTTTTCAGTTTCCCCTACATACAATAATTGTTTACTGATTTGCTCATAGCGCACGAGTGAAATAGTTTTAAAAGTTTCTAACAAGAAATCGATTCCCGGCCCGGAGCTTTGGTTTATTCTCCGGGGTGATGGTGGAAATGTGCTACAGTAGCACCTAGAAGGGGGTACAGATTGTCCCATAGTGCTACTTAATAAAGTCGAATTACAAAACATAAAATGCCTGGTACAATCTCGGTGAGCTACATCGGACGACTGAAACAAAGGGCGACTAGTACGCAAATCATCGTTGTACTCAGCAATAAACGGAATGTGGAACTGGGGTCAGCATTGCTCGAAACTGCACTACCATAAATTTACCTCTTTCCTTAAATATTAATACCGTGCGAGAGAGAGAGACACACATTTGAATTCATAGTTAGATAAACGATATTTTTTTGTGTATTTCGTCCGTAATCTTTTGTCCATCCTTTCCCACTGTACAATAAAAATACGAGGCGTCTAGGCCAAGACATGCATGCATACACGACCCTACTATATTTTTTTCCCCCTTTCTTTTCGGCATTCATTCGTACTTCACCTCATAAAATGAATTCGTTTATTTCAAGTAGGTCTGTCAAAAACGAAAAACGGCACGCTGGGGTTCCACACACTATCGAAAGTGATATTAAGGTTATGCAGTCGCTCTTATCTCATCATTTCTGTTACAAAAACAAATTTTTACGGTCAGTGATTCAATTATAAAAAACAATGCCCGAAAAAAGCTATTTTTTTTGTTGTTGCGCCGTTGCGTGCCGTGAGGTTTGCTCTGTAGGGAGAGGTCTTGAAGCTTGGATTTCTTTGGTTTGGCGAATTAGAAAATGTGTTTAGATACGCAGAGAACATCCACAACAATGATGGCCGCGCCATTGACACAAATACTTTACAAGTTTCCGCCTAAATATACCATCAAAATGTAAGTGTCTATGGAGTTATTCTTGAATAAATAAACTTTCCCTTTCTTCCGAACCAATCTCCAAAAATACAATCCAAAGAAGCGAATGAAATCGAAAGCGGAACGTTTAAGAAAAAACCGAATTCGCTTTGATTTTTTTGTGATTTACTTTTAGAAATACCTTAGTGGGATTAAAAAGAATATTAAATAACCCTAGCTACTTTAATTCAAAATTGACAATCGGTATTTTGGTCAACAAAATTCGAAAGACATTCGAATAGTGGCGAACTGTTCTAAATTTATTTGAACTGTTTATATATTATTTTTGGATTTTACTTATTTGTAAACAATAAGGTACCGCAGATGCAGAGACCATGCAAAGTGACGAAAAAAATATTCTTGGCTGAGCGCGCTGAAAGATATCAAGAAACCAGTTTCGAAGATTATTATTAATATTTTTTTATAATCGGCGCAGACACTATCGACTTTAACAAATTTGATATATTACATATACACTCCATCTATGGCGCTAAATCTTGTATCGTTATTATTTATATAATTTAGCGTCTGGCTTAATCAGCAGTATTATATTTTTGATGCATTGCAGAGAATTAAAAGATCGAAAAAAAGTTTAATTCGTTTTACATCACTTGCCGTTTCTCCGCCACGCTTCGGTCACCTGACCACATTCATCTTCGGATTAACTTTTTTGTGAATTCATCCAAAAATAATAGAAAAATAACCATAAGTTCGCCTATATCTCAAGCTCGACATCAGTCATCAGATTTCAGACAATCATACGTCACCATATCGTCTTCGTCTTATGCGCTGTATTTTGTCCTAAAGCACCCTAAACGTTGTATCTTGCCCTAAAACACCCAAAATGTTCAAAATTTCTAATATTCGGTATTCTAAATACGACGGCGCTTCATAAGCCACGCCCAATTTCGGTATATATATCATAGTGTGACGGCGCTTCATAAGTCTTTCACGTACGCTCATATGATCACACGGTACTGGCGTTTAAATCATTTGGCACTGCAATAACGTTTCAATTTACGATCATACATCAACATCGAACATACAAAATGCCTTTGGCTTTGTTCAAAAGCTATTCTTCCTAAAAATAATTTCAAGATGAAACGCACGCGAGTGATCAGACCTAGATTCGCAATCGAAACAAAACGAACCCGTTCTTAATACAACGTCTGACGAATTTTTATTATTATTATTCCATCTATCAAAACGCATTCGTTTATAGTTTGTATTGCTAATTTGTCTACAAGTTCTACCCCTCCTCCCATCCCCTCATAAATAAACGAGAAACAAATACGCAGATGTATTGTGAATAATACCATCATCATTGTAGCTCAGTAATGTGTCGTAAAGTGCCGTTTAAAATTAACATCGTGACATTGTTTGAGTAGGACAACAAAAGAAAGCAGAAACACACACATACAAATGAATATAACCTACTAAAATGATGGAATGGCATAACACGGTCGCGTATCACCGATATGTGCTTGTACGTATTTTATTCTTCGTCCGTTTTTCGAAGACAAAAAGGTCTCGGGATTATACTTTTTTTTTTGCGTTTCCCCCCATGCACACGCGTACAAAGAGCCTTTACGTGAGCACTACATATATATATATATATATATACGAGTGGTGAATGGGAGAAAAAGCCTACAATACACGCACACAGGCCTACATATCTTGCATTATTTACGCTCGTGCAAATAAAATGCCATTCGCCGCACGACACAACTTTCAACAGAAGAAGAACGAGAAGTAGAAAAAAAAGAACAAAAAATGACAGACAATGTGGTCACTTTCGTTTGACATTCATAAACAGAATATGAAACATGAATAATAATATTCCAGATATAGGCAACAAAAAAAAAAATAAAAAAGGCACAGCGCGCGTACACCCTCAGCCTATATCCACGTGTATTCAATTGCTCTGTTCTTCAACCAGTCTATAAAGAAAGTGTCACCGCTGGCCTATACATAGACTGCCAAATAAGGTTGCCATTTGGTATCCAAATTACGGTAATGTCCTCCTTCTTCGACTATTATTCTCCAGATTCCCATTTACCACAAAATGTTCTAATTTCTTCATTTGTACACAATATTAAGCTTGATGCAGTCAGGTGTGGTTTTGCGCGCTGCGCGCTCTCACCTTTCTATATTCCTACTATTAATTACTTAGACATTATTTTTAATCCTGCCCCTCACCTATCTCCAAAGAGACACGAGGGTGCAGTATTCCTGTAGTGCACTAGGCGCTACAGTGAATTAAAAAATAAAAAAAAAAAAAAATTACGCGCTACCCGCGGGTTCTATCTTAACTTCTACTGTACATTTAAATTTTAATTTTGCAGTTCTGAAAAATCCATTTTTTTTCAATTACGCGCTGTCCCGAGTAATATTCTAACAACATGCACTACTTTTTAAATTTTCATGCCCAAATATCGACAGGCATTCGGAAGAAAAGGTGAATTTAAATTCACATTAGATTGTCCTCCATTTCATATTAAATCGACCTTCTTTCCATTTTTACATCTGGCAACCCTACACCAGGTCCACCATATCTTACATAAGTGGCACTCGATTTTCATTCAAATTTCGTGTAGACATATCTGCGTGGATCATATTCAGCAGCATATACACACACAAACGGCATATTCGGGCGTCACGAGCAAGGAGCTCGACCGCGCCAACAAACTTCTTTTATTTGTTCAGCGTATCTACATGGACGAGCAAGTAGGTTGGCACTTTCACTCGCAACGCTTTTTCGAGCGCATTGTTTCTTGGCGAAGCATCATGGCTTTGCCACTTGATATGTCCCACTTAGCGCTTCTCCTTGCATATACCCAGCCGTATAGTCGATAGAGGAACTTGACGGAATTGGAGATTCGCGGCTTAGCACCACCGAAAATGATTTGTTTCACTCGAGTGATAAAAGGATGTGGGCTATATTTCCTTTCCAATGTATGGAATACCTCAGCCAGACAATTAAATTCCCCCACTAACATATTACATTTATCCTCGCACAGAGTTGCTTAAAAAATTAAAAATCTAGTCTCAATAAAATAAATGACTAAGACGCATTGATTCAAATGAAAAATAGGGATGCAAATTAAAAAAAGAAATATAGTAAAATATTATTTATGAAATGAAAGTTGACAACTATGTTCGTCTTTCGTTCGGCGTTGACCGGACTTTGAATCCCAACTTTGCAAATCATAAACCCAATAAAGATATTATTATTCTCTTTAAAACATATTCCAACTTAAAATAATTTAATATCATCGATCACACCAAAAACAATTTTTTAATGCATTAGATTACCACCACTTAAGTGTTCACAACAGTGCAATTGAAATGCGAATTTTCCTCGCGTTAAAAAATTAATAATCAGCTGAACTTCTACATTTTTACTATTCAATGCGGCGTCGAGCACCCGCGGAATTAGGCCTAAGCAAAAGGATGGGAACAGAATCTCATGCAGTGAGGAGGAATTTTCCGACAAAAAAATAAATAAAAAATAAAGATCGCCGAGTCTTTTAAAGAATTGATAGCTATGAGCTGAATTTTTGAAAACCATGCGACAATATTAAATTAGTCTGTTACTTCAGTTTTCAAAACACGTTGAAACAAAAACTTTCCTTACGCTCCAGGAAAATAGTTATATATTAGCCAATAAAATAAACCGTAATGTAATACTTAGCCAAATAGACCACTCAGACGCGAATTTATTATCAAAATCGGATAAAGAAACAATAATTATTTTAACTGGAACGAAAAGGGGGCAAAAATAGAAAGAAAAAAAAAATAGGTACAGCCAAATTTATTAACTGGAAACAACAGGCAGAACGACGATTTTTTTTCTCTTTCGAAGCCTTCCCCCTTCCTTAAGTCTTTAGAAACAATTTTAATTCGCCACGCTTTTTTTTTTAATAGGACACGTGCGCACGTCCACAATACCGGCAGGGTATATTAGTTACCGAAACAATGATTTACAGAGTGAAAACATCGAGGCGAAATAATGGCCACCCCTATATAATCGAACGTGCATGCAGCCAAATAAACTCGTTCGGCATATTTTTTCCGAAACTTTCGCCGCTTTTCATTTTTGGTTTTTGGCTTGACGACAAAAATTGTTTCATAATGGGACTACATCTACACGTATAAACAACCAGCGTGTATACTCGTATACAAGGTGTGCCAAACGAAAATTCAATAAAGAACGGCATTTATTTGCTAATTGCTTCCTCCGTTCTCTGTGCCACCCGCTTCCATTATCAGGGCGTTTATGACGCTTATTCTCCTATGTGGATCACGAGGAAATCTGGAGACACAAAACAGCCTATAGCACAGAAACACAAAAAGAAATTTTTGTCGACAAATTTACATGCAATGCTCCGTCGATACTCTTTAGATCTTTGCTTGTCACTGAAGCGAACTGGCCATGCACACTGTATATACACATGTACATGTATTCAATTTGGCCATACGGGGGTCTGCCGAGCTTCTCCTCCTGAGACCGCCACCTCTTGGGCATATTTATTTAGCTTTAGTTAACTTAAATCGAAGAGAATCGAAGTTACTGGCATTTGGCGATCACGTTGCACCTCGAACTTAAATAAACCACTGCAAGTTAAACAATCAGTCATTGGCTATAGCAATAATATGATCACTATGTTATCCGACAGATGACGAGCACCGTGTATGGCTACGGCGGGTGGCCATATTACGCTCTATTACCCAAGCAACGAGCTAAACGATCCACCGACTTCGATGACCATTCATGTGAACACATGGGCACAGGAATTGAATATACGTGTATATGTATTGTACTGCACGCGTTGTTCGAACAAACATAGATTATGTAAATGTAGAAGAACAAATGAAAGAGAGAATAGGCGAAGAACATTTCATTGAATTCGCAACAATCGGCGGCGCGCCGCGTTCCATTTGTATAAAAAAAGGGCGCTGGGAAAGAGGGCGGAAAAAACGAAAGTTGGGAAGTTGACAAAGTGCGACTGTACCGCATTGAGGTAGGGGGGAAATAATTAATTGGAGCTCGCGCGTGCAGATACAGTACATGTATATGAAAGCCTCCATGACTAAATAAACGTTTGAATTATTTTTGTCAAAAAACACAACGAATTTTAAGGGATTTATGAATCAAAGAAAAGAGGTAGCGCGTATGATCACATGCAGTAATAAATCGATAATCAAATTGGTGATGGAACAAGAAAATTAAATATTTTTCTTCGTCAGGCAGCATCACAATTATTGATGTGTTTTGCCCGCAAAGCCGAAGCTAAATTCGTACATTGCAGGTCTGTTGATGATACTTGTTGATGATAGGGAAAATATAGTCTTTTCGCCCTTCTAAGCGCGCTCATTGAATTACTCGTTAAGCCATCAGATTCGAATTAATTCCGCGTTTCCACGGGATCCCAAAATATTTTTAATAGTCATAATCATGACTTAAATTCAACAACTATTTACTTCCGCATGACGCAAGAATAATTAAATTTGCATGAAAAACGGTATTATCACCATGTTATGCGCATTTGAAATTAGTAAATATGCCCTCAAGAATATTTTTTAACGTGAGAATATTATTTTTAAATGACATTCGCTTTCAGTTTAGTATCAGCATTCAGGATGATCGTTTTAATTGCGTGCCATGATAGAAAACAATTGCGAAAAATTGTTTGCTTGCGGGTGCAAGAGTTTCTGGCGGACAGTACGCGACGTTTAAGGAAATCCACTGTTTTAACAGTTTAACTGAATACGTTTTATTTTCTTTGCTGCGGTTACCCAAAATATATGGCTTGTCAACGAGTGACAATGAAGGCCACCATCACCACTACCGCCGCCACTACAACAATTCTCGAACTAAATATCGCATTTCACACGCATTGCAACAGGGCGTCCGTTTCCTTTTGTTGCATTCGCGTGCGCTCGCATGACACGTTATTTTGAGGGCCACCCGATTGCATCTCCATCAGCGGTGTGTGTGTCCCATTATGCTTTGCACGCGTCGCGTCAAAGCCTGCCCAGTCAGAAGGCCTAAGTAGGTCTAAACGTTCATGTAAGCACACGGATTCGACAGTTCGTCATAAAATAAATACCGCTAAAAATAATAAATTAATATTCCTTTCTAAGTTTCCACACAAACAACTCGTAATATCAATAAAATAAGTTCGGATATTCCGCTTGTAAGAGGCCTGTCAAAAACTAACGTCACGAATTTCTCGCTCTGAAATTCTTGCAAATCTACCAAGATTCAGCAATGATTTCAAAAGTTACATTTTAAGATTTTCATTAAATATTTTTGTCATTCGACCAATATTTTATGTGTTCGCAGAATTTAAGAAAAGCGTTTGACGGAATACAATAATGTAATGCATTTTTAAAATTAAGTAAGAGTCTAATTCTTTTCAAGCACAGACAGACGCACACACACCATTGTCATAATTATAGTATAGATTAAAAGTTCATAATTTTACGTTTATATTTTTTACTTTTATATTTTACGTCTGTCTGGACATCAGTAAATAATATTCACGGTTTCACTCTCAAAGACTAGCTAGCGCTTCCCTTCCCCCCCCCCACCATCTTCCACCCTGATAAGATAAAAATTAAAATAGGTCTGCAGGCAACTGTGCCCTGGCCTCAACAAGATTAAAGGCTATGAAGAGAGAATAAAAAAGAACAAAGAGAAAAATAAAATGTTTACCGACAAATCTGGGTTTCGGATGAATTGTATGGCAATTTCCTTTCTTGTTCGTTCGTAGGGTATGGCTTGCAACTTTCTTAACATACAAAACGTGCACGCAGACTGTGTGGAATGATGCAACTTTGGGCATACATACAGTCACATACCACGCGCCGACAACCAGCAATGATATGATTAAATAATTAAAAGTTCGCGAAAAAGAAGAAAAAATGGCATACATCGCATGCATTAATACGAGTAGCAAGAAATTGTGCACTGCTAACTTTTGGATGCACACGCAAGGCACGATACAAGACCAACTAATCAAAACACGTTATTATTCCAGTATGCAATTTTGCTTATGCAGTAATCTAAAATCATAAAAAGCAAACTAAAATACCACTACTTCCAGTAATTTTTTGAATCGCTACCTCTTACTGTATTAATAGTAGAAAAAAAAGCATTTATAATTATTTTGATAATAAATGCTAGTTATCACTGAATACCATTTTACTATGTGCCCCTCAAAACGCTTTAGCAATTGTGGAGATCAACATTTCCAACGGCAATTCTAAGTATATTTTTTATATTTTTCGTAAGAATCGACTCAATCGTTGAACAAACAGTCATGGATTTCTACAAATACTGTCCTTCATTGCAATTTATTTTGGTTCGTTAATGTAAGGACGTGAAATATGGATTAAAAATATATTAGGATACAAAAATCACATAAATGTGAAACCAGGTTACAGGAACTCCCTGATTTGTCTTCATTAATTTTCTGCCTATTTTGCCATTAACAAAATGATTTAAAACGAAATAATAAATTAAGGATTACAGAGTCGAAACATTTTAGACAATGCTTTTTATTTTAACCACAGAGATTTTGAAATTGTCATGGGCGTCTCAAATTGACAGATCTACAGTATAATGATGGATAAGCGCATACAAGTTTAACAAGGTGCAACTTCAAATGAATCCTCCGTGCTACCATTTGCTTGGGTATCTAGCCAGAGTTATGCCAATATTTGAATTTCTGGATTCATTCCACACGTTTAAGTGTCGTGACGTGACCACATGTGCGTGCCAGGAAAAAGGAAATCCGCAGTTCAACAATTATCAGTAATATCATGCTTTCTGTGCAACATCGCACGTGCAGCAACGCACGAAAAAATATACGTTACTCGACCAGCATTGTTACCACCAGATACAATCAGAAAAAAATTAAACTTGGAAAAAGAGCCTGTTTTATAAATAAATAGAATATAATGCGTGAAAAGGCGATGAATTTGCATACTTTAAAATATTTAGGGTATTTTGGAGTAAAATATTGTATGGGTCTGCACACAATAACGTGATAATAAAAAAGACAACTTCTCGCCTTCCCCAGTAGATGTCGCGCCAATATCTTACCAACTCGCAACATCACGCAGAGACTTTACGCACAAAGGCGTTTCGCGGATAATTTATTTTGCCTAATGGCTCTAATTTTTCCTCAATGCTTCAGATATGACGTGGAATCTAACAATTGACAATTGGAACAATGCGTACACAGTGACACCGGCTTTAAAAAAAAAATAAGGCGTCGATACACACGCATGCTGTACGCACGTACAGCTATATTATTAAACCGGCGGTAGTGCTTCCATCGCGACCTTCCCTGTTGAAATCAACACGGAATATCCCTTCGACAAACACTAGTTTATCAATTTAATTATTGAATTTTTATTGATAGTTTCGATGAATCCACTATTGGGCGCAGTGATACTCAGGTGTAACACAATAATACTCAGGTGTATCTGTAGTGTGTGTGTGTCAAGAAAGCAATACACCGATATTGAAGCATTTACTTTAAATATTTCAATTTTAAAATTTTCTTTTCTCGTCTAGACTCTAGGGTCTAGTCTGCAACCAAACTATCACTCGAGACTTTCTTTAAACTTATCGAGGAAAAATTAGAGATTTTCATTGGGTTCTCGTAGAACTTTTATGTGTGCGTTTTTATGTCATCTACGTAATTTTAGGATTTTCTCGTAGAATATTTCTAACTCTGATCTATCGAATCACAAAAGTTCACTATTTCTAAAATAAATTGGCCTGGCCGTTCCCACACCCGCACAAGTTAAAAAAGAAACTAATAGTTCTGACAAATTATTTATATAGCTTTCACCAGGATCGAATGACGGATCATTGAAATTGCTGAGAGCTCGACTAGACAAAATGCACACAAATTTAACCGACTATTTGAAAAGGTGACATAAATTTGCCTAGATGTGTGCCACGTCGCTCTACCCTCGCCCCATATTAAAGAACATGTTTCCTCCTGAGAATCCAGCCTAAACAGAATATATTTCGCGAATTTTGCCGATGCGGTAAACCACGTGCACTCACAGCGCAAGAACCTGGTTAGAACTAATTAGAGATTCTTAACGGAACCAATTTTTCTTACGAATTTAATTTGAGTCGCCCGAACGTCGGCGAACGAACATATGACAATAAGAGAACAGTGTTGACGCTCGCATTAGAGTGGAATCAGGGTTCTAATGAGGATGCGAGTGGCCTGGGGTCAAACGAAAGAGAACTCGCCTGTCAGGCAACAGGCGTACTTAACATTTTATTTCAAAGGTAATTTGAATGCTAATGCCACTGCTTCATGCCAAGGAGATTTTATTCTAAGTTTTTGCCTGTGGGCGACAGGCATTCTCCCTGGAGGGCGCCGGCGACTACTTTTCCGTAACTTAAACAATTCTTGTGAACAGATTGTGACATATCGCTTCGGTACAACATTAATTCATTTTTATTTATTTTTGGATTTCAACTGGTTCTGCATTTTTTTCATGTATATTGTTTGTTAGGGAATTTTTGCGAAACAACGTATTCAAGTCAACGGACCTCCAGAGGTCGACCTGGTAATTTAAACTTTGACCTACCCTAGGCTTTTGACTTAGGTACGGACTTTTAATATGTACCCGTCAACGGATTACGACCAACGGTTTACTTTCATTCAGAAGGAAGGTACGGCATTTTTTCTATACCGAATAATTACCGAGGTCTCGTCGTTGTATTGAACCAGACTCTCGGACATAGAAGGCAATATCACTATCCACTATGTCATATGCTTATCGTGCGATACTTTTTAACCACTTTCGGTTAATTTTTGCCTGTCAAACGATTAAACCGAATCTACTAAATGTTGCCAAAAATCAACGAAACTTACCAAGAAATGACAACCGACACCACACAACATGGCGCGTTAGGATTACGTCTTTGCGAAACGAATTTAAACAAATTATGAGATTCATTTTTCAAACTAAATAAAGTTCGATATTAAGACGATTTCGATATTGCTCCACTCGATTCGTTTTTCAAAACTGGCGAGTACTCTCCGCTTTACACTTTCATGTTTGCAAAATTCTATCTTTTACGCACGCACCCATTAATTTAAACCCATCGATGTTAAGGAAATCATCACTGAGGCTCCTATTATAGATAGACGAATAGGTCACTCTAAAATGGTCAATGTACCACATTCCAAAGAAAACCCCTTCTTGAACTCCTATTTTCCTCGAGTGTGCCGTCAGTGGAACGGTCTTACAGAGGCTCAAGTGGTGAGCCTTTTAAAATAAATCATTTAATACAAAACAGAGGAAGGGAGGATATTATAAAAAAACGAAATAGATTATTTCGTAGACTGGTCACTTGACCCCCGCCATAGGCCCCCACCCGGGACTGCTCGCGGGTAAAATTGTAATTGTAATAATTGTAATAGACAATTTAATTCAGTAGATAATATCGTAGCTAGGTTAGAATGTTATAGGGATGGTTGAAGGGTAACAATAAAGTGTAAAATGTGTATTGGGGATTTCTGGATTTCTATGACACTGGAATTGGCTTGTTGCAGTAACTCCAGCTATGATTTTTTAGGAAAAGGTGGCATTCTAAAGTTCTAATTGCTCAGTAGACAGAAATAACTTGGTTTGTTTATTGGAATAACAGAGATTATTATTTTAGTGAATATTGTCACATGTAACCAGACTAATATGGTGGTGGTATTTAAATTTGCCTCAATTAGAAGTTTGGATAAAATAAAAAATTCTATTCTTGCTGTACTGTCTATAGTAGTCTTCATCTGTTTCTGAATTGGGTTATAACAATTATAATTTGACATTTGCGTTTGCACTGAATAGTAAATAGTTGGTTCTAGGGCTAAGAATGTGAATTTTTGTCACATTTTTATTACCAGTCCAGAGGGAAAGCTGCATGCCCAGCCCGATGCGCGTGCACCTGTCTGCACCGTCTGATGTCCGGATTTGGAACTTTCCTGAAGTTTGTACACCTAACTGAGAAGCACGTCCAGTGGTGCTTGTGAGTGCTGGAGAGAACTGTTTTTCTGCAAAAATGCCTGGTGGTCGCTCAAAGGAGAGCAAGGCCCGAAAACGTATGGCCGATGCCCAGAAGTATTTGCCTCAAAATCAACAACCTGTTCTGGTGGTAGCCCCTCCCCAAGAAGTAAACCCCGTTGTGATAGATGAGCCTGAAATTGACCATGTGCAGGTGGCTGAAAATGTGTTGGCCCCTGTTCAGGTCCAGGTAGAACCAGAGGAAGTCATTCTTTTTGTGCAATTGAATGCATTGACCCTGGCCACCAGTTTGAGTGAGCTAAATGATTTGATGGGGGCCTGTGCCTTAGTGAAACCTACTGTTGAGGAGCTGGGTAAAGGGTCAGATGCTGTAAAAACCCCCGATGACCAGGTAGTCAAAAAACACGTAACAAGACCCCTTTTTGTAGACTTTAATTTTGTGCTACCCACTGATGTTTTGTCCCCTGGCCAGGAACCAGGTGGTCCACGACCGAATGATGCTGGATTTGGGATCAGGCAATTTAGGGGTCCCCCTATTAACCACACTGCTGTTTTTGCCACACCTCGGG
>JAUJYS010001602.1:0-16878 GCA_033995665.1 Melogona broelemanni | reverse complement strand
CTGGCTGGCCGCATTATATTATTCGTCTTAACCGCGTTTAAAAAAAAAAAAAAAAAAAAAAAGAGATTGGGACAGACCTTGATTATACTCTGATCGCAGATGGCCACATACTCTCTCGTAGTTCTATCTGAGAGAAAAAGGCTCATTGAATTTTATTGGGTGCATTAGCGTTTGCGTATATGCCGTATATCCATATCTATATATAACCTTGCGGTTTATATGATCACTGAAAAATGCTGACTGCATGCTGCATGCCTTTCTCGCTATTCTGATTTTCTTGCTAATATGGTCAGGTGGTTGGAATTGGGGGTGGGGGAGGAGGTGGCGTTCCGAGTGATTTCACTTTCTGCACGCGACACAGAAACGTTTTTGAAAACGAACGTTGCAGCTGCTGACAATTCCGTTGGTATTTGGAATTGGCAACACTGTCTGAGGCGTCTTAATTCGACAAGTTATAGGCGCTATGTGGCGCAGTTTCATAGAAAAGGAACGGGTTCTTTTCCTGAGGATCTTGGCATTTGTGGTTCCTTTTTTCCTAAGAAGGAACGCTTGGAACTGGTTCCTTCTTTTTACTGTATGCACAACGTTCAAATAATTGTTAATTAGATAAGAAATGTTACACGAATTTTCATTAAAATATTTTTTTCTTCTAATTATTACGTTCTCATTCAAACTTCATGGGATACAAATTATATTTATTAATGGATAAATATACTTTTAGATAAGTTCATTTGTTGAAAAAGTGATTTTCTATTTATTATTATTTTTTTAATTTTAATCGAAGGAACGGAAAAGTTGCAAGTTTCTTTTGAAAAGGAACTAGGAACGGTTGGGTTTTTTTCCCCATTTTTGTAGGAACTGAACTGGAACGGGTTCCCTTTTATAAAAGGAGCAAACCCAACACTGGGTACACGTTAAAGATCCCTATCAAAGGAATGAAACCCAGACTTGGCGAGGTTACCAGCTAGTTCCCTGGGGAAGGTGACTGAGATGAATACATTTGGTAAACTAAATCAAGGTGGTTTAATTTTGGACGCCATTTTTTTGCATTTAAGCTTTGTCGCTCAATTTCTAGATATTCTTAATGCAAAAAAAAATGGCGTCTAAAAAGAATCACCTTTATTTCTGAGGTGTACAACACCAATATGAGTTCCACGCGAGTAGCATTATTTGTTTCAATTACAAGATATACCCGCAAACCACCCCTGAGAGGCCTATAGCGGGGAAAAAAAGAAAAAAATATATATGGCGGGAGAAAAAGAGGGAAAATGTATCTATCCAATTGTTTGACGTACCCTCCAGACGCCATTTGCGCCCGTAGTGGCCTCCCCAGGGCTTACTAATTGGTTACCCGCTCTCGAGTCTCGGATCATGAAATTCCGCACGTGCACCGAGGGTTGCGTCATTCTGGCGATGGTACCCGGCACGCTCTATACCTGTATACATGATTCCCGAGCTGTAAAGCGCTGATTAGCCGTGAGCCGAACGCGTGAAATGAAATAAACAAGGCGATTCTGTCATCTCCGCCTTTGAATGGTCATGATCATGATGCGGGGAGGACGGAAGGTCAGAGGCCACATGGCGCCTCTACAGTGATGCCAGATTGGACTGTGAATCACGCTTAAATTTAACTTTGCCGGGGTTGGAATTCGGATGGACATATTTCGGTCAAGTTCAGCAAATATTGCAGCTGTTTCACGCAATTTAGTGACATTTAATGAACGATGAAAACAAGACAACATTTTTCGAAAGGAAAAGTAAATTATTTAGGTTTTTACAAAGTGTAAACGTCAGTCAAAATATCTCATTTTACATTGAAGAGCTGTCGGCCAATTTAAGTTTTTTTTTGTCATATTATTTAATTTTTTGAAGCTCTTGAAGGGCTTTTAATGAAAGGAATTTCATGTCACCTTTGATGATTGGGATCTTCGTGAAGTTGTATGATTTTTAAGACTGTATTTTCCGTTACAAATCCATTCATGGAACAAAAGCTGGTAATTTTAATATCTGGTAATTTTGATAAACTTAAAACTCCATCTTCCTCTAAACTCCATACTTCGCTAGGGATAATTATTGTGAACCTGACATAGTACATACACGGGTCCTATATAGCTTTACTTCCATTCCGAATAGGAAGGCGTGTTCACCAGTCCAAAAAACACAGGAGGCGTCTGTCAGGAATTGAACGCAATTCGTCGTAATAGCTCTACACCACACAGCAATTCTAGAAAGTATCTTTTAATCAGGTACTGCTGAAGATCCCGAGGTCCGGTGACCTCGAGGATCTCGACGTCCAATCGTGATTCGCTAGGTCATAGGTCCGTGCGTACACTTTGAAGACGCTTTCGTCAAATAATTATAAATGCCACCCTCTAACTGCCGTCACTTCCAGCGACGTCATTTTAATTTCTCGTTAGAACCAGCGACGACAAGGTCGTGCGGTATGTATGATGATGGTGAACACCTGCACCAGGGGGCGTCCTTGTGACGTCACCGTATCGCCAGTCGTGATGCGCCTGACATGCGTGGCTTATTGAGGAGTTGTTTACGTCACTGTTGTTCTCGGTTGCTTGATCTAGTGAAAGTTATTCGCTTTTTTTTTCTCTCGGCCATCTCCGGGTTGCGTACACGACGATGACAAAATTATATGTTTGTGACCGGTTCACCTCTGAGCTTTCAGATAAACAGTAAATCCTGCATACGAAAAACCTTAACCTTACATATTTCAGTAAAATAAATTCTAAAGAAGAGGCAATACTCGTTAATTACCGTAGCCAGTAGCTAAGGAGGAAATTAGATGATGAAACATTCGCCTGTAAAATAATGCCGCCGAGACGCATATAGATTTATGGTAAAATTACCAAATTAAGTATAGCTTAAGTCGATGATCTGTTGATCCGTCAGTTCCCGTGGAAACAGAAAAAACGCGAGCTTTTAAGCTGTTGAACTATGTTCATAGGATAGGATAGGATTTGACAGGGGCATCCGCCCTCTGTCGTCACTCCCTGACAAGCAGGGAGCAGGGAGGATTAGCTGATTGGGAAAAGGGGAACTGGGAGCGATCAGACGATATCCACTTTCCCATTCGATGAAAATGACTGAACGATCTAGGTGTTTACCTGTTTCCACTGGAACTGACGGATTAAAACTTAAAAAGAGTGGTAAACGATCGTTCTTTATTTAACCGATTTTTAATTTATTTTATTTCATTGGTTAATTTTCATTTAATTCACCAGTAAACTGCAAATCCTCTAACGAAAACCACCATCCTTTTTCACCCGAATAAATGCAATAAATAAAGACGATTAATACAATTTCAATGGAATACATAGGAAATAATGTAGCTAAATATTCACAAGACGGGAGTTCGTTTTACTAGTGTTTATTTCCTGTCCCATTTTATCGATATAGGGTACTGTAACTAAATTTCGATAGTAAAATGTTAGGTAACCCAATTGCCAAGCATGAGAGATAGTTGAGGATAAGGGTTGGTCCATTTGATTCCAAAAATAGTTTTTATCGAACTTGTATAAATATTTACAGCGGCTATCTGCTGAAGCCTGGCATCCTGTCAAATAAGGATATAACTTACGACTGATGAAAATATATTCAATCATCATCAGCAATGCCCCACTTACGTTTATGTGAGCAATAATAGGTACTGTTGGACAGGAACGGAATGGAAAAGTTTCGTTCCTAGGAACAGGTTCCTTTTCTGGTGAACTTAGGAACGCCTAGGTTGCTTTTCCTAGGAAGGAACGGTTTCGTTCCTTTTTGCGAGGATGTGGAACGGGGGTCCTTTTTCTGTGTACAGGGTTCCTTTTGCCATAACTTTCAATTTTCTACGAGTACAATTTTCCGAAGTGTGTCGACATCGGAACAATTTTGGGTCATCAAATTCATGATCTGTGTCCGCAAATGTGAACACGTCATGTATTCAATAGATTAGTTCCCGCAAATGTTTTTTTTTCTGTTTTTTTTTTTTTTTAATTGAAGGAACGGAAAAGATTCTGGTTTCTTTTTTCTAAGTAACTAGGAACGGTCTGGTTCCTTTTTAATAGCTGTAGGAACCGGAGTGGGAACTGTTTCCTTTTTTCATGGGAGGAACGGGAATTGGAAAGGGGTTCCTTTTTTCTAAAGGAACGCAACACTGGCAATAGGCATTCCACCCAGACGGCGTTACAGCTCGCCGAAAATTACTCGTACAACTATTGACGGAAGGTTATCGCTGATGTTGATTGCTGTATTGGTCATAAATAACACTTTCGACACATGACGAAAACAAAAGTGGAGTTTTTTTCGGCACGAAATGTTGCTAGGTCGTAGCCAATATCATCGGTGAAGTTATATTTGAGTCGGCTGATTTTTTGGTCTGTCGACGATTTAGCAATTAGGTTATATATGGTCTCCTTGACCTATATCGATATATTCGTTTCAACAATTGCAATTTTTTTTTCTTGTGTCTATACGCCGATATATACGTAGATATCCCTCCGAGCGTACTTCACGGTTAAAGAGGCGATCGACCCAATGCACTATTTTGTTTGATTGACCGCAATAGTTAAATCACTTCTCATCTGCGCATTTTCGCATGCGATATGTTAGGCCACAGTGCATTTATACAATGTGTAATTTTCTCATGGAGCGAGGCTGAATGATTGTGTCGGACCCCTCGTGCGTGTCATTACGTCAAGATGGCGGTGGGAAACTGTCGAAACAAAGGGGCGATGTCATTATACGATTATGACACACATTTTTCAAACTCATCTTCGTGGGTCTATTGAATATTTGTGCTACCATGCTATTTTAATTTATCTGGTCCTTTTGCATGAATTAAGACCGAGAGTTCGCTGAAACAGTAACTTCCAAACTATTTATTTTTTTCTCATTTTAAAGATCGATTCAAATTGAATGATAGATCGAATTTAGAAGCCAATTTCGAATCACCGATAATCTTTTACGTAGAGCTACGTCTTTCTCCGCACTTGCTTGGGCGCCATTTGCCTGGTGCATGAAGTGTAAATCAACGACATTCGTTGCCTTTAACCTTGTTGCTAATTTCAACGTTATTTGTAACTAATTAAGTAATTTTCTCTTAATTTAAAGACTTATTTTCGTGATTTCGTAATTTCTCCATTTTAACAACACATTTTTTAAGTATAAATTTTAAGTATAATTTTAACTATAATCTATAACAAGTTTTAATCCTCGATAAATATCAGAAGTTTTGCAGTTGTCTACTGTGAAATGATTTCCTATTTTAACAACACTTATTTATGAATCATCCTTGGTCACAGACCCTTTTCTTTATGCTTGTAACACTTATTTATCCTGCACATTCGATTTCCTATGAAATTGTTTATTTATTGAACCTGGACCTCTAAAACTAGTTCTAATTTATTCCACCTAAATTAATTCATTGATTTTATACTAATTGTGCTTTGTGTTTCATTTTTTTTCTCTCTTATCAGATGCGTCACACTCGCAAGGTGTCCATGTGGCCAGTGGGGCTGGTGACCCAGCTTGGCGTGAGCACACCCGTGGTCCGCAAAGGCAAAGTGGTCGACTTCTACGACGGCTGGATTGCTAGCCGGAAGTTCCCAGTCGACATGGCCGGTTTCGCGGTCAATGTCGGATTTCTAAAATCTGTAAGTCCGATACACATGTATAATTTTTCTACCATCACGGGTCGATGCTAAACACTTCAAGTTAAAAAAAAAAAAAAATATTGTAATTATCCTAACATTGCCTTCTCCCGTCCTCAGAGATAGAATTATTTTCTAAAGAATTTTCATTATTATTTTAAATAGCAATTATTTCTACATTTTGCATAGGTCGGCTACTTTCTAAAATAAATATCGAATGCAATTGAAAAATGTTGATCAAGTATTTTTTCGGTAATAGATTTTAATTTTGCTGCTCAATTTCGCCATGCGCGCAAAGCAGTGATAGCACAACGTTATATAATTCCGAAATTAATGTCATTAGTGGGCGCGACCAGGTGATCATCTACTGAATAGCCATGACGTCACTCGAGTGGTGTTCTCCCAAACAGCATCCAATTAGGAAAGATAATCCCCTCTATGTCATTATCAGGTTTCATCTGGGGAATTATTGTATTCGTATATTTGCAATGTTGATGTTATAGTGCGTATTGTGCGGCGGGAAGTTTTTTTATTTATCCATTTCTATAAACCCGTCTCGAAAAGCCGGTGCATCATCATCATTCTGTGGCTGTACAAAAGCAATTATATTCGGCCGCTAATTATTTCCGGTTCTTCCGACATACCTGTACCGACCGCCGCTGGCCTCTTTTCGTTTCCACATGTTTCACGTGCCATTTCGATGCTCTTTGAGTCTGGGTGCGTTTTCTTGCACATGTCATTGTCTGATGGGTGTAGCTGGGGACGGCTCCAAAAGGTTAACGCTACCCCACTTCAAAAGGACTCGCCCCCATCTCAGAGCGATGGTTCTGCATAGATTCGCATTTTCATCTTTCGAAAAGCCACTGTACAAGGACAAGGTCATAGGTTTTATATGGCATCACATAGTATTATTGTCGAGGGGCATGTGAGGCGTCCATATGCCAACCACCAAGTTCTCAATAATTGTAAATATCCAATTAAAATACCCGGTGAGATATGGATTAGAATCAACGTGCCGCATAATGTTAAAAAATGGATGTGTTGTAACGCGGAGCGTTCGTACAGGCACGGGAGAAAAATGGGATATATTGTTTTAGATTTTGGTGATAGACGACGTGTACATGATATTTTTAAGTGGATGGAGCATCTGTTTGCTGGCGAGGGTCGTGGGTTCGAACCCCGCCCATCGGGCAAATACCGATGAAAGTGAATGCTAGGGTGCTTAATGGTGGAAACTCTATTAGGGGTCCTGCTTAAAAAAAGCAAACGAAAGAAAGAATCAGAGAGTGTAGTGAATAATACAGTACAGGAAGTTATTTTACCCCTCGTGTTGCTGTGGCAATGTGTAAGGGGCATATTCCAGTACCACAGGATCGAATAAACGAAAGCATGCGCCGGGAATCGAACCCGGGACCACCCGCTCAGTAGACTGCTTTTCTCACAAATTGATTGAGCGTTAAATGCCTGGCCGTAATTTATTCACACGTGTACCTGAAAGCGTTTCTACGAATTTCCACTCGCCCGAAAAAATTCGGAAGTCTCGAAATATCCCAAGAAAAAAAAAACTTTACTCGAAGTGGTGTAAAAATACGAAACACAATTTCAATTCTGCACATGGCATAAAAGGAATTTACTCAACTAACTCCACATGCTGTGCAGAAATAGAGACTAAAGCTTAGAAACTAAACTCAAAATTAAATGCAGTAGAATACAAAATACAGTAGGAGAAGGGTCAATGCTTGGTTTCCTGTAGGCGATTCTCGTTTTCGAAATACATGTAACGGATTGAAACTTCGAACTTCGATTCGGATCAAGTCGCTGAAAGTGGGTGTTGCGTTTTGCAGATGTCATGTCTGGGTGGTTTTGACACGACATGTGTGATAACAATGCGTGGGACAGTATTACTTTTTTTTTCGCTACTTGATTTTTAATTCGTATTCTTCTGTCGTTCTCACTTCCTGTGCGTGTGGTATCTTTTTTTTTCGCAGAGGCCAAACGCCACCATGCCCTTTAAGGCGGGCTTCGAGGAGGACGGCTTCCTGCGCAGTCTCAGCATCACGCTGGCCGACATTGAGCCCAAGGCCGACAATTGCTCCAAGGTAAAAAAATATACTCATACACTCACACGTACTGTTCAACTCTTTGGGAGTGAAACGAAACCGGTGGATGACACATTGAATACCACCGGCTACCCTTTTTTTATTAGGAGCGTTTAATAAGTAATCGAAATCATTTAAAAATAAAAATAAACGACCGCACGAATTTTAATGAAATTCGACGAAAATATTCTCTCGTCATGACCGAACATTTTGTAATTTTTTTTTAATTCGATAAAAAACGTTAAAGATTTTTTGAATAATAAATAGCAACGTTACTTTCAACAAATTTTTAAAAGGATACTTAAGCGACATTGACTTTGACTTTTATATTAGCAGACCAAGTTGTTCCAAAAGTTAGAAAAATCTATCTTCAATTTTTTTTTGGCGATTCATTACTCATAAATGTTGATAGTACCTAAATTGATTGTACCTAAAATACTAAATTTTTTACTAAAATACATGATTTCGGCAGCTTATTGAACTCCCCAATTTGTGTTGCCGTACTTATTTGTTTTGCTGGAACGCCATCTGGCGATCATATCTCGGAACTCCATTGACTTTGCCATTGACTTGGATGGTTGGAATTACGACAGAACACCATCAAGTTATTTAATAGTTCTCTCGATGCTGTTCCGGAACATGTTCCTTATACGTTTACACAGTCAAGTGTTTTCATATTTGCACGGTGGTGATGATGGTGGTGGTTGTAGTGGTGGCTGGTAGGGGAGGGTCACGTGATATTGTCGTATTCCGAGATCAAAGTGATCGAGTCGGCCGAAAACGATATTCAAGTTGGAGAGTCATCGCCTCAAGTGGGCTCTTTCGGCGACAGACCAAAAGAGATTGAAGACGTCGTCGCAAAAAAATATCTTCCGTGTCCTCGGGCTAATGTAAACATGGGCTCGGCTGTGATATGGCGAAGTTACGATATATTGGGCCCCGTAATCTATTGATTAATTGCGGGGTCGGTGCCATTAATGTTATTACCATTCCATAGTACATGTATACACATGTACGACGTCTTTGTGGTTTAAGTCTCTGTTCGACTTTATCTATGGCCCCGGATCGTGGCCAATGTTTTCTATTGATCAGTTGAAAAATAATATTATTAATAATGAATTTACAGAAGAATAATAAATAGCAACGTTAAATATAAAATGATAATAAACAAATCGAGTTTATTTGTTTTTAAACTGACCAGCAAATTAAAATTTGTAAATAAGAATAATAAATATCAACAATAAATATTTACTAATAATAAACAAATCGTAGTTTTCCTGTTCATTTCATTATTTAGTTATCGTTATGTATTTATAATTCTTTTTATCGATTATTTCCTAATTCCATATGTTGGTTAGTTAAAAAAAATAACTAAATTATGATTTGTTTATAATTAGAAAATATTGATTTTTGATATTTTTTATTCTTATTTACAAATTTTGATATTCATTTTATTCACCGACGAAGAAGGTGTCACAGTCGAAAGCTCGTGAATTTGTTTCCTTTGTACCTGACGGATTAAAAGTGTCTCACTATAGGAAATCGCTGATTTTATATACGTTTATTCAGTTTTCCTCAATTAAATTTTGATGTGTTCATCAGTTTAAGCTGACTGATCAACATATGGAATTAGACTAACTGATCTATGCAACGGATTAACTAATGAAAAAAAGGACCGGTTATTTCAATTTGATGAATAAACAACTTTTTTATTTTTCTTAACAGCCAACGATTTTTTTTTAATTTTCTAAAACTGTCGATGCTAGAGTACCTACTGTACCTTTTATAGCCCACAAACTTTTTTTTACACCAATAAATGTTTATTTCCAATGATTTTTGCTGTATAACACAGCGCCTGTAGTGGTAGTATCGGCGCTGCGCCACTGAACTTCAAATTTCGCGTCAAAATCCTTAAATTAACCAAGGTTCGATTTTAACCTTTCTTGTTTTTTTTATTTCTTTCCCAGGTTCTGGTTTGGCACACGAGGACGGTGACCAACAAGCCTCCGGTCAAACTGTCCGCCAAAGATCGCAAGAAATTCGTCAACAGCAACTTGTTTTTCCTGCCTCACATCGTGTGAGGGCGGACTCCGTGGGGAAAGCGAGTGAAAGCCATATTTATAAATATGCTTGACAAGCCAAGAGAGAGAGAGCCAACCCGACGCGAGAAGAGGGTCGTTCGCCAAACAACTCGAGAAAGAACTTGAAAAAAGCATAATTTTTATTTAAGAAAAAAGAAAAGAACATCAGCGCGTGGAAGCTGCGGAACGCGAACGCAAGTGCGGCATGTGTGTATAATTTAATCGTACTTGCGTCCACTACTAGATGGTCGTCACGAGTTTGGCGCGCATTTTTTTCTTCTCTCCCGATATTATTTTATAAATAGAAGAAGTCAATCAAACCCGAAAGTCGGAAAAAATACATTTTGAGAGCCCCCCTTTTCCGACGGAACGTCTTAATGTTCGTCGCATTTTGGGACGTTTTGCTGCGTAGAACGCCGTACGATGGCTCGGTGTTGTATCGATTGTAATTGATTATCGATCGTGCCAGTGACTTGCATCGATTTGCGCCATCGGGACGCACGCCATTGATGACGTTTTAAATAGTTACTTCGGTAGGAAGACAGTGAAACTTGCCAACGCTATCTGGATGATGTTTAGCACTTTACTGCGCCGAAGAATCGAGAACGTTATTATTAGAAGCCATTTTTTAAGATAATTTTTTTCTGTGAACTTTTAACGAATTTTATTTGCTGTCGAAAGGGCGCGTTAAACCAGTCTCCCACTATTTTACTCCGTGTGTGTTATGACGTGGTCCTCCGCAGTACACAAACAGTATTCTCTCTCCAATCGTTATTGAGACTCGGTTGCGTCGTTCTATTGTCCGCTCCCGAATCTCGTGCCGCCATCTTAATTCATCGTCACCTCTCTTCGGATGTCTCGACGCAACCGCGCGAAATTCGGATGCTAATCGACTTTGTGTTATGTATGTTTTTCTTTTGTTGTCTTTTGGAATCGTCGATTGTTAAGGGTTTTTAAATGGACGAAACATTTTAAACCAATATTTATATCTCGTTCGGCACTATCGAATTTTTGGAGAGAGGGGAGGCGTGGTCTCGATTGGCTGCAGCTTTTTGTTCTTCCCACCTACGTTCCCGAGCTCCCGTCGAACTTGTTTTTATTTAAGGAATGTGTTTGTTTTTTTTAAAACCGAATGTGAAACCGAAACGCTTATTAAATTATATGGTCCCCCAGGAATAAATGAATGTGTAGAGAATGATGTATGGGAATCAGATATGCTGAGAGAATGGGCTCTTTTTTTAATGTCGTGTAATTTTTTTTTTTTTACTGGATGCCTATGGGTTACTTGAATGGGTAGGTGGGATTTTGGAGGTGGTTAATCTCTGATTAGGAGCGGGTTGCGTCGACTAAGTGGATTTGTTAATTACCTGGTAGAGTGCATAGATGACGCTGATATCAAGACCGCATTGTCAGATGAAAACATGCACGAGTTTCTAGTGTTGGTTTTCATGTTTTTAAGCGAAATTTATCGTTTAAAAAAGGGAAATTATACGATGAAGCAATATGACAAAACTTGACGAACTCAATTTTGTTTCTCGCTGAAACGCAAATGTAATAAAATATACAATTGACAGGTGTTGAAATAGATGAAATGGTTCATTAAGTTTTGCGTAGAAATTATAAATCTCCCTTTTCTGCATGTTGTCTGCAACCCGCTCTGATTTTTTTTTCGGCACGTTTATGGGTGAATTCTCAGTTCTGAAGGTGGCATCAACTTTTCGAAACAGTAAAATGGCATAATGTTTGGGCACGCACGATGTGGGCGTGGGTATCCCAAAGGGAAATGTTTCGAGAAATATGCCATTTTTAATGTGAAAAAAAAATTTTTTTTTTTGGAGTTGGTGGTCAGTTTTATGATCATTTAACTAGGAGATGATGGTGAACCCCTCGAGTCTTGAGGGGCAACCATACCACTTGAGATTTCAAATCTGTGTAAGATCTTTCGCTATATAAATGAACAAAAATGATTTTTTTATTTTTTATTTTTGCGTGCTCTGTCTTTGGTAGATTATTATTTTTTATTTTCAATCCAATTATTAAGAAAATTATATTCAGTCAGCTCCCTTATATTATAGTCGATTTGAAAAATTTTGTCGATCGACAGATGCAATCGTGCTTTGGTTGATTTATTTTGAAGATTTTTTCCAAAACTGGTTTCATTTAAAAATACTGTCTGAAAACAAAAGCAAAATCGCATTTTTTAAATTTTTGTCTAGATTTAATATATTGGCCATTCCGAAGATGATTTGGCCATGTTTTTTTTTTTTGTTTTTTTTTATCTTACACCATTAATAAAATATTCTTAGATGTAGATGTCGTAATAAAAATAGCCTAAATTTTTAAAACAAAATTTATTCGATTCTGAGATAATATTCTTGCTCGTATGGAAATAAAATTGGACGCTATAAATGATTATCAATGTTTTTTTTAATTCGAAAAGTCACTAAGTACGCCTGAATATCAAAATCGTAATTTATAGAAACGTGATCAATAAGCCTAATTGCTATTGGCTCAGGTTTCATATTTTCTTTAGCCAGTTAGTCGTAGTTTATGTTTATATTGCTAATTAGATTTATAAGTGCGCAAAAACGTGAGTTTCTGTCTTCATCATACGTTGGAAAAGTGGCAAGGCCGAATCATCTCCGCTCAAATATGTTTCTCACCCGAAGCCTTGAGAAAGGTTACGCAATCTGAAAGAGTGAAACCTTTATCGTTGGTTTTGATTCTTTGAATGTAGCAACCCCAGCGTTGCTAATACGAGAATCTCGTTTTGCAGCTGCTACTGCTACGAAATAAGATGAGAAATTCCGATGATTCAATCACAATCCATAGCTTCAACGAATCTCTCGTACCTCGTTCTATTGTTATACTGAGGGCAGCAGATGTGCTGTCAGAAATTCCTCTAGATTTCCCCCATTTCTGAACTTTTATGAAGTGTATTCGCGCCGAATGTAACATAACGATTGTTTGACATTCTCTTATTAAAAAGTTTCTGTTTTCTTCATTGTGTGACTTAGTTCGACGTGAGACTTGCTATACTTTAACGTGGAAAGAGTGACGTCACATTCAGACGTACGTCACGTCGCTTACGTTATCTTACGCAAACTTCCTAATGGAAAAATGATTACAATTTAATTAATAGCATTTGTATGTACCTAACGCCATCTAGTGGCGGCACTGTGTACTTCGATTTCCAGCAGTTATGCGTTGAAATTATTGAACGAGGCAAATGTCCCGACAGCAATCCTTGTATTTCCACTCAAGAAAAAATTCGTTTTCAGCATCGATAGCATAGACACACAATAGATGAGACTCGTATTTATCCAATAGTTTCTGTTCAATTTGAGCATGAAAATTAGAAAAAAAATTATGGATCGCCATTACCCGACATCTTCCATAAATTGACAATTTTTGTATTATTTTAATTTTAATTAAATTATTTTAAACAAACAAACTTTCCTTCTCGATAATCAGTTTCCCAACCACCACCACATGTATGTACGATTTAAGAATGAATGACCAATATCCGTGTATGTGTGTGTGTATTTAATTGTATCTGTTAGTGTTGTTCCTGATGTTATTATCATTATTACCACGTTTGCTACTCGATGGAATTTAATTTATTTTATCGATTGTATAGTTGGATTTTTCAAATGGGGCGTCTGGGATTTGGTGGTCTTCCGGTTTTTTTTATTCATGGGTTGATTTCCGTCACTTAACCACAGAACCACTGGACAACCTGACTTTTCCCGATTTGTTTGGATATCTGATGCACAAGATGGCGCCACTTGTCAATGCCCCTCTGGCGCCATCTGGTGTGCCAATTTGATCTTTTTAGACAATGCGCTGTAAATAGTTTATTGTAACCCACACAGAATCTTCTGCTGATTTGGAGTTGCTATGGCTCTGCCTCTGGCTCGATCATCATATTAAAAATCTTCCAATTTTTATTTTTTATTAAAATTCTATTATCTACTTTTATTTCATGTTGAATCAATTCACTTTTTCGAATGTTAACAGCATAATGGGGAATTAGCTGGCTAAAACAAGGGGTTTCGGGTGTTTCATAAAGACAAGGTTTGGTATTACTGTAGCGGGGTTTTCTGCCATGCGAGCTGCAGCCAATTGTATATCAATTTGGGGGGTGTTACTTTCCATTATATATTGGATGAATTCGGTTATTGGATGGGGAAATTGAAACAAACTTGGGGATATCAGGAACAACTGTTGTAACGTCATCACCGAAATCCTGTGCCAATACAATGTGGTTGCGTTCTTGGGTTGGTTGGAGAAATATTGTTTTAACTTTTGAATGGTTTTTAGTTAGCTGGTTTTCTTTCATTGTAGATTATCACTGTATGTATTGTTACGATGAGCATATCTTAGAACCTTTAGTTTGCGGTTGTCCTTTTAACTAGTGTGTTACAATGTGGAACATCCAATATAGTTTCCCGTTGTTTAAGTCACTTAAAACTTGGCAAGAAAATCAAATCTTACACATTGAAAAGTTTAATGTTTTTATGGAGTGTGTTGATGTGGGATACAGTGCATGGAGATGAACCGGTTTAATTGAAGAAAAAAATGTTTGTCTAATTTCCCTAGTCTGTCAGCAATGATTAGTCAGTGGAACGCAGTCACATTTGATTGACGAATAGAAGAAATATCTGATTTTTTGCCGGATATTACAACTGAAAAACATATTCGGTAAGCCGGCTGTTATATAAGAGGGGAAAATCCGCCATAGCCTGGCATCCCCTGTTGTTTGAAAACTGATACCAACATCTCTAGTCGTCATAACGTCTAGTGTGTTAGGTGTAAAAACGTGTACTTTCGATATGATTGATTGCCGATTCGATATTAATTACGAGTATAAGTATATTACGAGTAATTATTATTGTTGAGGCAATATTTTACTGGATAATTGAGGGAATTGTTTTGAGAGTTTTGATGAAACATGAATTTGCGAATTTTGAATGAACTTGAATTGAATTCTGAAGTAATCGTGTATCGACTTTTCTTTCCCCGATTATATAATCAATCTAAATTGGCAGTGCAATGGTTTAGTAGTCCAATCTATTTTCTTTGAACTTGTAACTGTTTTCAAGATGTACAGAAAATCTCCAGAATGTGAGTAATTAAGATGCCACATTTGTCTTTTAACGAATTAGAACTAGAAACTAAATTATAAATAAATTCACTTCATCTTATGCGTGAAGGTTATATTACAGCTAACAAGACTTAAAAATTTGTATAGCAGAAAAGCTCACTTTTCTTTCCGACCTATTTTTACATAATTTTATTTTATTTTTTAAAATAACGCATTTCTTAATTGTTGTGTTTTTTCATTAAAATCATAAATTGGAGTTTTTAAATATTATAAATTAAGTTCACTGATCTTGGGTGTCTGAGCATTTAGGGTGATTTGTGATGGTGAACCTGATCGTACCGCGACATGTTCATTCAAACTTGTTTTTTTTTGTGTGTTTTTGTTTATTTGTGTCATGTTATTTATGATATAATTAACGCTGGTTATGTGATGATTATTTTTTTTGTTTTGGCTCATGCGTGTTTCGTTTGAATGTTTGTTGGGCAAACAACAACTGGAAATGTGTCATTCGAATCAATATTCCTTCATTTTGAGACTCGTTAAAAGCATCCTCGTCGATGGAAAATAAAACGCTGCACATAATGAACAACATCCAAGCCTTAATGACCTTGTCTATCCTTTGAATAATTCGAAAAAAATTGCTTCATCGTTATAACCATACTGCAAATAGGAAAGCATATAGCAGTAGCATAAAGGAAAACAACTAATTTGGCTTTGGCGGTTCGCGGTAAATTGAATGTTAAATTTGTTGCACTCCCCCTTTTATACATGTACATTCGGCAATCGCGAAGTTACTTTCCTAACAACCCAATTAGGGGATGAAATTAAAACAACTGTTTTTTTCTTCCTTCTAACAATTTGGCGCTTATAAAAGAAGGCCCATAAATAACGACGTGGTTATAAACCTAAAGTAACCTAAGTAACGTAATAAAACTTTGCAGACTTCCGGCTTGTGATACAAAATGTGTTCAACCCCCGGCAGGCATACTGTAGTTCTATTCACTACTATTTTTGCCATGGCACGGAATATATGCAGTATATTTATTTACACCGGCGGCAAATCGCTTAGATAAGATATACTAATTATAAACCCTTGTTTATTGGGCAGGTGGTTTTTTTCAAGTATAATTTTTTTTTGCAATCTGTTTAGAAAAATGGGAAGAGCGAAAGTTCGGGAAGTGAATGTCCAAAAGTGGTTCATTTTGTTATTGGAATATTTTTGTTTGTTAGTTATACAATTTTCAATTGTTGTTTGCATAATAATGAGTGAAGCGTTAGTTTTCATTTTTCAGTTTAAACGCAAATTGGTTTGTTGAAAATGCCATCGCTTTGTTGTAAATTGTCTGCGTGTAACATTTTCGATCACCCCCCGCGTTGTTTCTGTTGAAAACGGGCGGATCTCTTTCGAATGGAGGAAAAAGGAGAGACCAAATGTTAAATCGAATCTACTCGGAAGTCACTCAGAGATTCCCTGTGTTATTTCCGGAAATTGTGACTTAACTAAAAATAAAGTCATTATTAATTTTTATCCAATGTACTACTCAATAACGCGACTCGACTTTTTTATTATTTACTTTGTATGTTTCTGCCCTTTTTAATCGGTGTCTATGTTTTCTGATATACACCGTGAGTCATAAAATGGGGCTCCCTTTTGCCGTAGCTCATTACTCAGTTAAAATTGGTCGGATTGTAATGAAGTTTGGCACAGATGTGGAGTAGATCATTGTGAACTTATGAGCTATTTCAGTTTTCTTTAATATGTCCACCCGCATCAGCACCGCCCGTGCGAAGCTGGGAATCACCATTTTCGCACTGACACATCAATGCATGCTATTAACGCATTGCGCGCCAGTTGCTCTAACGCAGCGTCACCTCCAAAATGCAAAATTCGTAGTGGGAAATTTGAATTTATCAAACTTCAAAAAGGCATTCATACTGTAATACAT
>JAUJYS010001601.1:0-16881 GCA_033995665.1 Melogona broelemanni | reverse complement strand
CGTAGGCTCATGAGCCATCGGTTAGTACGCTTCCCAGCAGCGGGATTACAGGAACGCGCCACCGCTCCCAGCTCCAAATATTCATTTGCGTTTGTTGCAGGCGATCGCGAGCCGCATAGTTTGCCGCATGACACGATGAGGATGAGGTATGGGATAGCTGTCGTTACCTCCATATCCGGTGACGCACGCGTAGATGAGCCAGCTTATGCTGACCCCGAAAGCCGGTCGGGCCAGGACGGCGTAGAGGACGTGGCCGAATTGCGACATCGGTCGTCCTAGAAAGTAATCCCGGAATCCGAACAGAAGACCGAATCCAAAGAACAGGGCGATCGACCAACCGATGATGACGACACTCTAGTTGTTTACAAATAAGACAGTTTGTTTCGTTAATTTTTTTTTTTTATCAGTCAACGTGAGATTTAATTTTATTCCGTGGTTGTAATAATACAATACATTTTACATAACTCACGCGATTTTGTAAGCGACCTCGAATGCATTGTTCCATATTTAATTGATCCTATAGTTTATCAATCACAGGAAATAAATAATTTGCCAAAAAACAAAAACGTTTGTGCGGCCGTCTAGTCCAGTCGGTAAAACTTCCGACTGTGGTGAGGACAGTCCCGGGTTCGAGTCCCGGCAGAGGCTCTCGTTTATTCGACGAGCCGCGGTACTGGTGTCACCCCTGAGCATCCATTAGGGAGTCCAGAGCTTAGGGGTGGATCCTGCAGCCTAGCTTTACCAGCTGCCATTCCCCTTCCCTTCCCTGTCCCTCACATATAGCCATAGCGACACGAGAGGTATTAATCCTGTAGTGCATTACGATGTACTATCCTGTACTGCACTACGGTGATTAAAAAAAAAAATCAGATATTTTTATATCGTTCTCGGTCGAGTGAAAAAAAAATATAATTATGTGCAGGAATTTGTTTGCCTCACGGTGCGCATGTGTTTTCTATACTCTGAATGTTCTATAGAGTTTGTGATGATTTAGATTCAGATGGGAGTAATTGCCGCGCCGTTGCATAATGGCAATATGTGAGAATAAGTGGGATTAGGAGCGATTTAAGCAGGTTGTGCGAATGCGGCCAGCACGATGTCGGGACTTAAAGGTGAAATCGGAGGGAGGGAGGGAGGTTCAACATACATGTATATGGGTAATAAGGGTACGATACCAGTAAGTAATTTTAGATTTGGTAGATTTTAGTCCTTAACATTTTTATTTCATTATACTTAGTTTCAGTTCTAGGAAAAGTCGTTAGGTTTGGATATGTAATCCTATTGAAGATAAATCCCTTCTTGAGTATTTTATCTTATTAAGAAATCAGTTTGGTTCGTCGAAGAGCTTGAAATAATCATCGTTAGGCTAGCGAATGTATCCGATATAAAAGGCACTTGTAATATTTTATTTTCTTGAGCAGCATATCATATTTGCTCATTTTTAACAAATTAATACATTTCTTACCCGGCTCATCTTGACGTTCGTTCCTTTCTTGTGCAGAATGTAGCCGATGAACATTCCCATAAGATAGGTCGATGCACGACCCCAGGGTTTGTTGTAGACCAAATCGGTGTACATGTCGGCGTTAGGCTTTCTGCAACGTGGACCAGAACACCATGATTATCCAACACATTGATTTAAAAAAAAAATCAATTTGCTCGTAGTATTATAAATAATATTCCGTATATCGATAATAGCTTTGGAATTAAAACGCGGAACTAAAATTTTCGCATTTGTCGTCTGCGAACTATTGTTCCGATTTGCAATAATGTACATTTATACTGTATAACATTTCAGCGTGTCATTACATTGAAAATTGATTATAAAATGAAATCCTTATTTGTTGAACAATATTCCGCAGTAAAAACAGTAAAAGTCATTCGTTTGCGAAGCCTGGATCATCCGGTAAATTAATAACAAATGCACATACAAATAATAAAGGTGGCGCTAAAGAGCGTTTACGTGATCACAATTATTACAATAATGCGCAAAGTCATAAAATGTTGCATTTCGTTCACGAGAACGCTTTATAGCGCCACTTTGACTTCTGTCGGTGCAGACGGGTTTAAATTAAATAAATATATACTGTATATTTATTTTCATTGAATTATATAAGCATCTGTATCGGCGTATACACCACTATGAATGGCAAGTATTTTTTTATTATTCCTGATCAATGTAGTGAATAGCACTACAGGAAGTTATTGTACCCCTCGTGTTGCTGTGGCAATGTGTGAGAGGCACATTCCAGTACCACAGGTTCGAATAAACGAAAACCTTCGCCGGGAATCGAACCCGGGACCACCCGCTCAGTAGACTGTGACCATATCCACTGAGCCACTGGGGGCCGAACATCCTTTAATGTCGTTATTTTATTCTCTAATATTATTCCGGTACTTTTAGCATTTCTAATTCGCATATAGAAATGTTCTAACTTACGATATGTGAAACGCACCGAAATGTAAAATGTAAAAAATGCAAATGTGAACTAATAATGTAATGTTGAGCAGCTGTGAGGTAACTATCAAACACAAGATAATTTTTTTTCATTTTTCGTGGCTTGTATTTTCGGTGACGTACCTACCTACTTTGCTTTCCCGTGTAAGATTCCATATCGAAGATGTGGGTGAGCAGACCATTTAATAAAGAGCTTAGGATGATACCGAGACCCAACAGTAACAGTCCTAATTTTGGTCGACTGAACATATATGAAATTCAAGAGCAATAAATACACCAGTGAATTATTTTTACAAATAAATTAACATTTGAATTTTTGTAATAAAAAATGACAATCGAATTATTGTAACAAAAACAAAGATATCGAATGTACTGCAGTAAATGAGAGGTGGGAGTGAATATCTTTAGTATCTCGAATAAGTGGTTTGATCTCGTCTTGAATAAACTGGTTTTCGAATCGGAATAATATTGAACAGCGTATACAGACTGTGTACATGCTCATGAAAATATATGGGGTGATTTTAAATCCGACCTAGAATTTAATTTTAAATAAGCATATTATTGTTAGAAAATAAGGATTGGAAAATAAAAAGAAAACTCTTCCTGCTTCCAGACCACTTCACAACGATTATTATTTCCAAGAATAATTCTATTGTATGTGTTAAATGTGAGGTGGGAGAAACTGATTCTCCTATCGCTATCCTCAGCATTTTCTCAGTACCGATACGGTGTAAATTCGTGCACATCTCGTCTGGCACCCACTAATCTTTGTGCGTGGTTATCTCAAAATTCGGATACCGGCGACACTGACAGATAAACCATGAATTAGTTGGTCTTACTTGTGGAGGGTGAGGAGGAAGAGTGGCGTTACGAGATACAGTTGCACATCGACGGACAGATACCAGGAAGGCAGCATGCATTGCTGTAATGCCGTCGAGATATTTGTTAGAATGTACGTATTTATTTATAAATAAGCAGCTGGTACACATTGAGCCTGAACGAACAAATCCTAAGCTTACTTTTTAGCAAGTAACATTAACAGGCTGCTTCGTCGAAAACCTTTAATTGATCTATCGCTATGGGTGCTGCGCTTTATCATCAGGTGGCACGTTTTTAGTCACAATTATAATTACTTAAATACAATGACGCATGGCCCATGAAAAATGGTACCCAAATGTATCATGTCATACTGTATGTATTTTTGCGAAATGTTGACCGATCCTCTTGAAAATAACAATGTATTTTAAAAGACCGATCTTTTAAAAGACTTTTAATGATTAATGTATTTTAAAAGAACACATTGTTCTGAAGTTTCTGATGGCGCTGCAAAATGTCCTGCGCACAGGGTTACTGCATCGAGTAAATCATATTAATTGCCTTTAACTTTAAAGTAACAGATACCATCCTAACTGATATCGTTAACAACATTAAGTGTTTTGCCATAGGGATTAGTTAATCTTCAAACATATCGAAAATGTTCATCTCTTTCGGTCAGAGGAAAACTAATTTCTGCGGAAATGCAAATGAACTTAACAAGTGGATTGGAAACAATCTACGGTATTTACGTGTACAGTATAAGAGTGTATTTGCGACTTACATCGTAAAATGACCCAAACAAGTTCTGGATGAAGAGAAGGTTTTTCCACCACTGTTCTTGACATTTGGTGACGTCATCTTCGACCAATGGCCACAGTGGACCGGATCCCAAATGAATGAGCAATCCACTCAGGATAGCCAATGTGACCGCGTAAGGTGGCACTAGTCTACAAGCGACAATTAGGCAAAAATTTCGGATGCTTGCATTCCCATATACTGTGTAGTGACAAAGTGATTTCTTTCAGAATTTTCGATTATTCCATATATTAAAGTGTATCATATCCAACCTCCAAAGGCGATGAAAATAGAACAGCGGCAGAGGAATTGTTTTCTTAGAATCCCGCCGGTAGTTCAGATAAATGTAGGTCACCAGAATTCCACTGACCAAAAGCGAAATTAGAGTGTCAATCATTTGTTAAACGAGAAAAATACGAGAAATATAAGTAGAACACGTTTGTGGAGGTTATATTGTTTTCTTACCTCATGACTAAGAAAATGTCGGTAGTAAAAATGGCACCAGGTATAAGCTGAACAAACATATCACCAGACAGGTTGGAAATGGCTTCCACCTGATTTCCTAATTAATTGATGGCAGAAATATCATTGGTTTAGTATGTGGCATGTTACGGGATAGCTCCGGAAAGGTGGCGAAATCTCGTATTTAAAATACTATTACTTATATTTTTGGACTTGTGAGTTTCGGTTACAATTATATTATGTCGTTGGCGTGGTTGATACCTAGGCCGTATTAATTTTACGTAGTCAACAATATTGTAGTGAGCTTCCATGTCCACATATGTACAGTATATATTGCATTCAATGTACCGGTACGCGCCTATGAAAGAAAATCATCCGCTACTCTAGCTTCAGTCATGCAATCTGGCGCCATAGTAAGTTTCGCGGCGTCAAGCTAAGAATTCCAGGAATCGACCACTTTCACACTGTTTGTGAGACAATTTGCGCTTATTCGAACACACATTTTGCTGAATTATATTCACGCAAGAACATCATTCCCAGTCGGATTCATTTGAATTCTTGTATGTGAAAACTGACAGAAAATTCGTAGAAGTTTCGCCTGTTTTTTATTTGGCCACAGGAGGTTTTAGTTTTTAGTGCCTCCATTATTTGCATTCGATTGCATTGAACGTAAACATAAAACAACGTTTTTTTAACAAACGGGACGAAAGCTGAACCGCTGAACGAAAAGAGAGAATTCGTTGGGAGTTTGCTTTCCCCTTATACAGTCTGTAGGAAGAAGGCAATCACACACAGCATCTGAGATGGGCTGGTTTGCCTAATTATAGGGGAATTAGGGAGTTGTGTTTCCTGGTTTTAAAGGCAAGAAATTACCGTTCTCATTTGTACGTGGTAAATTTAGAAATTGTTATATTTTTATGCGGTGAAAAAATCCTTTTATTTGCGGTTTTTCAGTTTAATGTGGACATTTTTGCGCATTTGTGATTTTTTTTTTAAATTAAAAACGAAGACATAATACTCACGCCACGGATAATCCTGAAACGTCATCACGGCCATGTGTACGAACACCACCCACACCATGGTGACGACGCGCAGGCCGTGCATGGCGCCAAGGGTGTCGGATCGTTCCTCCACGTGAAACATCTTCTTAAGATTGCGGTGGGCGGAAAACGCCACCAGAATCGGCGCAAACTTCTCTGGAAGGGAGAATAGGACACACAAATTGTATTTATTTTTATTCCCTATACAGTGAAAATGACTAAAGGAGATTCTGTACCCCACGTGTCGCTATGACAATATGTGAGGGACAGATGTTTACCAGTACCCCAAGATTAAATAATCGAGAACCTGGGCCAGGCCTCGAACCCGGGGCCGCCCGCACCGCAGGCGGTTGCAATACCGACAGGGCTAGAATGGTCGTTTACAGGTGAAGATTTGATAAATGGCTAATACAATCTGCAGTGCGGCTGGGCTCTGGAAACTGATCGGTTAATTCAGAATCACCACATGTTGCATAAATGGATGATGCTTCAAGTGAGCTCTAGATTAAATTGGTTCGAATCCCTGTTAGATTGAAATTAATCATAAAATTGATATGCCATGCAGCACAGGATTCTAGGTAGTATTATGAATGTCTCAATTTGAACCCGGGTCAGGTGAAATCAATTTTAAATAATTAACGTTAACACTGTGCGGTCATGTGGTCGTGCGATTGATAGGTAGTGTGGATTTAATATCACATACCAATTGATTTATATCCAATAGTTATAGGTATATTTTTCTGGATCATCCAAGTCAGCCACACGTCAAATAGCGTGCCGGAAACTACTATGGCCACCAGGGTTCCCACAAATATTCTGAATCGTTATTAAAAAAGAAAACAAACGGAATTGGCGAAAGTCAAACGATTAATTATGCACGAAAAACAAACAGCTAGCTATATTTTATTATGTCTCGATTTCATTTAATGACTATCCGGCAAAAATATACATTTTAAACGTGATTTTTCAGAGGTCGACTAAAAGATCCACTGACATGTTCTGGTTTGAGAGTAAAACATATAATTACAAGTTACACAATGCTTGATGAATTAATTTTTAATTTGAAGTATTTCATAAGTAGTTCAGATACGGTCACTTCAAGTATATATTTCAGACTGATTTTTCCGTACTTCAGATTATAAATAACTATTTTTTATTAAATTAATCGTAAAGACTAGCAAATTAATCTCAAAGCAAATAATTAGTAATTCAATGTTCAATTCTGGTGAAATAGAATATTCATAGCTATCTGGATTCGTCTGTTTGGTATTCAATTAGTTTAATTAAGTGCTGAATTAAAAATACGATGTATTTTTCATTCAATTAATTTGTTTAAAATTCGGAGAATTTCATAAGTACAGTAGTTCATGTGTATGTAACATTACCGTGTGATGTTATTTTAATAATAATTTATAATAGTTTTCAATGAAAATGTATAAGCTATATATGCCAACTAATCTAAAAATCGAATCAATGTTAAACAAAGCAAGCCCTTCCGCAGTCAACTTGATCGAAACACACCAGACGCGCGAAATTGTCAACTTTGTTTATAGCTTGACCCCAATTCCATCGCCTCGCCATTGTCGGTCATGTAAACAACCCAGAGCGCCGTCGCGCCCAGTTCGATCCGAAATTCGCTGCACTCGATCATTTAATTTCAAACTCTCTTTTTCTTCTTAATTAAATCTACGGCCCTGCGCCGCCATCGCGCTTCACCGGAGCGCAATTTCGCGCCGACGCGTTTAATTTTCGCCGCGATAAAGCACATTACGTTAATTGTTATTACCCGGCTATGATGGTGTGCCAGTCCAACGGTCTTGCCTCCCGCTTTTGGCAGAACTGCTGATGCACGGCCATACGAACCGGCGTGAGGGTCATCCCTGAAATCAAATTGATAAACCAACGATAATATTAATGTTACAATGGCTTTTTGCAAAATTGAAATAAATAAATAAACAGATATGCTTTAAAAGAATGCAATCGATGCTCGATGTTATTTTGGCAGATTCTGTCTTTGAATATCTTTATATCATTTTTTACAATTTAATTTAATAATTAATATAGCCTTAGTATCTTAATCTAGAAACACAGTATCTCTCAATTGTCACGTTAATGAGTGCTATTTTTTTATTGCAAAATCGTATTATTCTTAGAACACGTATAAAAATTCGAAAATTAGGGCAACTTGACCCAAGCTTTACTTTGCTATTTACAATTTCCCATGTCATCAATCGCTATACAATCAGTCACTATACATGTACAATGATCCTACAATTGTTTTTATGTCTTATCTCATTTGTGTTTTATTTGACAAAAATACTTTTACGAAATTTCATTTAATTTGAGAAATGTTTTCCAATTTTAAGCAACAATTTTGAAGTAGGAGCTATTTTTCTCATGCACACACTGTATAAGAATGTAATGAGGATTCTCTCAGTATCACTCTCTTCTGATAAGTGGCGATTAGACATTGACTTTCTCAAGCTAACAGTACATGCGAAGTTCTAGCAAACGATTTAATAAGTATAGGGGCGACATCTATTGCCACACTTTGGCATGCTTGTTAGGAATTTATATAGCGGATCGATAACGCGGCAATACAAAAGTGGTGCGGCACTTTTGCGTAACAATGCTTTCTTACTGTTAAACTAATGACAAATGCTGCAAACCATATAGTACGAAGTGACAAACACACACAAAAGTGTTGCTCTCCCGAAATGTTACGTTTTGCTAATGTATCATTTTGATTATAAAATTAATTAACCTGCAACTCAGTACAATTTGCAGTTTAGGAGAAACTATGTATTATAGTTGTGTTAGCTTACAGTAGTTTGTGAGTTTAAGTTTATCCTGGTATGTGCAGGTGGATGGAAAGCACATCCCGACTTTAGGATAGAATTCCGGGAGCTAAAAAGATAAATGTAACAAATTAATTTTCTTGCACGAGTGTGAAAGCACAAAGAGAAAATATGCATAAAATATTTTAAACCGACAAAAAGAGCGATTAACGAAACTGTGATTTAAAACACAAAATTATAAAGTTACGTTAAAGATGTTATAAACGTGATAGTAAACATAAAACACGGTTAGTTGATTCCCCGTCGCAGGAAAATAAAATCGTTTATACGTTTATAAAATATTTAACGGCGATTGATCAGTGTTTTAAATCATAATCGTTTAAATAATAAAATTGTACGTACCGATGGCTCAGTGGGTATGGCAACATCCTACAGAGCGAACTGTCCCGGGTTTGATTCCCGGCGCAGGCTCTCGTTTATTCGACGAGCCTGGGTTACTGGCGTCACCCCTGAGCTTCCACCAGAGAGTCCTGAGCGTAGGGGTGGATCCCCGGCAGCCTGGCTATACCATTTGCCATTCCTTTACCCTCACATATCGCCATAGCGACACGAGGGGATTCAGGGGAATAAATCCTGTAGTGATCAGATTAGCACTACAGTGATTAAAAAAAAATAATAATAAACTCGTTCATCGTACTTCGCTTTAAAATATTTTGTGCGTGTTGTCACATCGTATTTGCACAGACGTCCATGGAAAAATGGATTGTCCTTTATTGGCGTGATATCATTGTGATTTGCGTTTAACCGTGCGTGCTTTAGAATACGTTAGCAGCTAAATTTACCTTTGCGCCTTCTGGTGGCACAATAACGATGAAGACCAGGCAGTATTCGCCCACGAAATCTGGTTGCTGACCTTGAACGGCGCTCTCGTTTTTGTGGACTTGCACTGCGGTGCACTCGAGATAGTCGCCGATCCAGTTTCCGTTTCCAGCCAGCAACCCGGAAGGAAGCTTTCCGAATGAGTCAACCACTGTAATTGCAAAAATAATTTTCTTTGCTAAATAAAACTGGCTAATAATTATCGGTAGATCCGATTTGGCCGAGAGGTAACCGTGCTCGCTCACCAACCAGCGGATCTGGGTTCGATTCCCGGTGGAACAGTATTGTTTCGTATATTTGTGCAGCCGTAACACCAGTTAGCTACACGTCAAACCCAGTCTGAACTTTATTTCTGCATATCTTCAAACGTATGAAATTAATAAGATTGTGGTAACTACATTCTGATTCCCGGTGTAGCCGAACGTTAGATTGGCTCGTGGTAATGCGCGGGGGAAGGCAATGGCAAACCACCTATGTATTCTGCCAAGAAAACTCGGGGGCTTCTGCTCCATGAAGTCACCAGGTGTCGAGGGATAGAGGGTCAGGGTCCGGAAACGACACGAGGGTCACCACAACAATAATCATCGATATTCAATTGGAATCCGTGTTTAATTTTTTGAAAAGGGACATCATATTTTGCGGGATCGGAGACGCGAGATCGCAGACGTCCTAACTCAACTATTAATTTTGAAAATAAAAACGGTTATTCTTTTAATTGCGCAATGCGATACTGGAATAAAAACGGGAAAAAACGATAATGGAATAAAATAAATAATGTTATAATAAAATAAATAAATAAAAAAATCATTAGTCATTACCATTATGTTTTTAGGATTTTATTCCAATATCGTCTATCGCGCTGCTCTAGTAAAAGAATAAACGTTTTTCTCCGAAACCATACGATATCTAATAATCTAAAGGTGGCGCTGTGCTTGTGCTTTTATTTTTTGTTCGTAGGCTCGTGTTCGCGATTTGCATCAATTCGCAAGTCAATCGTCGATCGATAGATGTGGCGCACAATAAGTTCTTAGAATGACTTTTTTTTAAATAAAACCGCTTCATGGATTTGAATTCAATTTCGTACAATCACGCTGTCACATCAGCAAAATATCAATTCCTGAATATGACATTTTTTCAAACATTTTTGTATGTGCGATTTCGTCGGCGCTTACGTTGTAGCTCAAATTTTTATCACGTGCAATTTTCGAACCGAATTATAAAAAAAACTTAGATGAGGCTCAGCAATAACTGGAGAGTAACTTGACCGAATTTCGTTTAAATCCATCAAGCACCTTTTTTAATCGTTTCAGAAGGTTATGGAACGCCCCTAATACTTCAAAACCAGGATTTTACATTCAATATTTGGCAAGTAACTTTGGGCTATCTTATCGGGCAACTTACTCCGTGCGCTCCACATGGGCAAAGGTCCACCATGCGCGGTGGTGAACATGATTTCCAGGATGTAATTAATATCGTTGAAACAAGGCTCGGACAGGTCCAACGGTATGATGAATCCGGATTTCATGGCGAACTGGTAGACGGACCAGGCGTCTAGCGAGGGTAGGCCACTGTCGACCGCCATCTTTAGCAAAAGAGGGGCTACCGCCTGTGCGCTTTTTAACCCATCCAGCACGGTGGCCAATATATTCGGATCGGCAACGGCGGCCATCAACTGGCCCATTACGTCTCCTCCGGGGACGGCGCCGCCACCGAGGGCGGCCATCTGTTGCACCAACTTGAGAACCTGTTGTGCGCCCTGGGCAAGGTCCAGCTTGCTATCCGAGGTCACCTCGACTCCTTGGAACGTGATAATGGCCAGTACACACCACACCAACTTTAGGAAATCTCCGAACCGATGAATTTTGTACATTGTTGCTAAATTTATAAAGAAGTAAATTACTAAAATATAATCAATCTCAAACGGATTTTTAACGACGGATGTTAGTGGACTTAATTTGTAACAACATGTCTCATTAGCACGATGTAGACCGGATGATTTTACACGTTTTTAGTTTCATCAGGTTAGACTGCCTTGGCTTGAAGCTACGTATGGAGTGGATTTGGTTCCACGTGTCCCATAGACGATTCCACGTTGGCAAAAGTTAGATGCAGCGTGAGCTGTTGTAAAACACGTTGTCAACGTCCGATTCCATAGGTTTCGGTAATCAAGGGTATTTGTTAAGCATCAATCGTTATCGCTGGTCTCGGATAGCGAATCTCAACTGGGTTGTTTGTTAAACTATTTGATAGTTCGTGACCTTTAGGGCACACTACGTGAATGTCGGTTTTAAAAAAAATTCGTTTAGGTTAACGCATAAGCATTTAAAATTAGTTACCTGCTAATTTATGCGTGATAAATATTTTCGATGTACTCAGCTGAGTCGGGTAATTGGTTTTGGTGCGCCATCCTGTCAAAGTAAGTTGACATTGTCTGCTGTATTTGGTCGTTCGCCGCTAGTGTCGCTATTGACTTTGCCGTTCATGGAACGCGATGGACTTGATTGTGGCGGAAGAGGAATACGTCATATTTGTTCTAACCAGCGACAAAGTTTGATTAGTGATGATCGGTTCTTCTGATTATTCAAGTGGCACGCGCATATGGTGCATAATGTGTACAACCATTTTGTTTATTTCGTATTTGGCAGCAGCAACAGCAAAGAATTGGAGGAAAAATTGTGCCTTCTATACTTTGTCGTTTAAGGCAAGCAAGCTACCGCACCTCATTTGAAAATTCGTCTGATGTATATGTGATACGCCTTTTTTGCTTAATTTTGATCAACATTCTGAGTTTGTTTTTATCAAGATTAAGAGATTGATAAGGTTATTGATATGTCACATTGTCACAATACAAAATGTTGACATTGTTTTTTCTATATTTCTTTGACAACGGCTATTTGGTATATGTTTGGAGCACTTCTCCGCAGTTGTGCAACTTGAACAAAATAAATTGTCGAATCAGTCTAGTCCTCAAGGTTCCTGAAAACTTATTTGAAGGTGACTGATTATTTAGGTGATCATGATATTTAAGTATAATTCCTTTTAGTAAAAATATATTTTATCAATTTAAAGCTCAGATATAGCAAATCAATAATTTTTAACCAGACTTACAAAGCAATTTTACAAATTCCCAATTAAATTATTTTAAATAAATGGTCTAAGCTATGCTAATATTTATCACTAGTGTTATCCATAAATTTATTAGATGTGAATTCACAGTAATTATGGGATTTAATACTCGTATTTATTTTTATGTGAATCATCATGTTTTTGCAAGCCGTTTGAAGAGCATACAAATTGCGCGATTATCCTAAAATAAAATAATAATAATATAAAATAATAATAATAATAATAAAAATAAATAAATAAAATGGGTTTTCCCAGCTGGGTCATTCTTCCTATTCGGTTTTGGTGTCATGACAAGCAGCGTTTGGTTAGCTTGTTGTTTATTCGTGACGTCACTTGTATCGACAATACAAAGCATTTACTCGGGTAAAAGCTGTCACCTGTTTGCTTAGATCCCGTGCGGATTTGCAATTGGAACGTTATTGTCAGCATGAGGCCCGTGAGCCGCATTTACTTGGTACTGCTAACACTTCATTAATTCATATGACCTGCAATACGTACGAAAATACGTGTACTTTATTGCCCGTTTGCAATAAGTTGAGCTTTTAAAATAGTTGCCTTTGAGTTCACAAATGTCGGTTCGAGATTTTTTTCTTTTAAAATAGGATACTCTTGCCATTTGTGACCTTAATTGTCCTTCAAAGTAGTCGCCCTCTAAGCACGTGTCCTTTATGGTCACAAGTATCAACCTGCCTGTACACCATTTAGGTTTAAAAGCCTCTAACGGGTTGTTCCCTTTTAAGTTCAGATGGGGGGCCGTTCAGCAGACTTTTTTAACACTCTCGAATTTGACAGAAGAGTAGAAATGGTCCTAAGTCGTAAACGTTCGCATAGACTAAGACTTGACATTTGTGATCAAATCTTCGCAACATTGGTATGGTAAGTGTCTTTCAGTTGAGCACTAATTTCTAGTATCAATTTATTTATCACTGTGTGTGTGTCTTATGTCAAGCTATAATTAAAAGCATTTTACTTAATTGTTAATTCGACTCCGCTAAAAATGTTTCTGAAACTTTGTATCTATTTATTTCTGAAATGCTTAGCCTGTGGGGAGGCAACGTTGAAGGACAATTATAAAAATAAAAGGTATTTAAATGTAAATTCGATGATGCTGCTGTTATTCATCTAATTTAATTGGTATACTTTGGATATTGTTTGTTTAGAGATTGGACTCTATACGTACATGTATATGATTCGTTTCCCCAATATTTCAAAATGATATGCAAATGTTTTCCGTAGCATAATTTTTTTTAATTTTTAATTACATCTACGTACTCAACATGAAAACGATTTATTTTTAGTTTGTCATATATATGTGCTGCTGAAAAGCTCGTTATTATACCTGTACTATCGAACGATTGAGCTACAATAGTGTATTTATTTCAGGCGAGATTTAAAAACGTTTCAAAGACAAGTAAATTTATCATTAACACACATTAAACATATAAACATTATAAGAAACATTGTGCATTTAAGAAACATTTTGTATTGCCCATTGATAAACGGGATTCATTACCAGCCATTCTACTTTTTACATGAAAAATAAATGAATGTTTATAAAGAGCCAAATAGCTTGTCATTTATGTTGCTTTCTTCAGTTTAAACTTACTGCGAAATGAGCGGTTTCTGGTCGGAAGGGTCACTAAAGTATCCGTGTTGTTCTCCTATCCGGCTTCTTTTTACGATGCGTCTATTGGTGGAGCTCATCTCTGCATTATCAGTGCTTCTTGTTGGTGTCCCAATCAGCACTTTTCCCAGTTCCATCATTGGCATCTCAATAAGCACACCGAGGATTACTGCTATCACCAGCGACACGAAAGTGACTCTCATCGTTGCAAAGAACTGATGTAGGATAGTTAATTTTATTTAAAAAAAAAAAGGAATACAAGTTCCATCTGGTACGGGATTCATTACGAGATTTTCATTACGAGCATTTTATCAAGTTTATTGCAATCGGACATGTTATGTTATTCCACGGCAACACCGCCATCTATGTTGCCGCTTGCTTCATAGATGGCGGTGTTGCCGTGGACATGTCCGAAGCATTTATTTACCCACGGTACCAACAGACCATGTAGTGTTTTCGTCTACATGTAATTAAACACGTTTATTTTACATCTATAACGTTCGTTTGTTCATCATTTCGCATTGTGTTGCGATCTCGTTTATCTTCATCCCGCTGGGTCCTGCGTTTTCACATTATACAAAGATCATTTTTTATGATTTGAGTATAATGAATAACAAGTGATCTTCTATCAATGTTGTTGAAGACTACACTGAGTCATTTAGAAAGAAATGAGAATCCTTGACCAGAATGGTTGACGGCAACACTTCGCGCTTTTGCTTATTTAATGCACAATTATTAAATAATGTACTAAAAAATAAATATTAAATAGAGAAAACAATTATGAAGGGTTATAATGAGAGGCGCGTATTGCGACATTTTCAAATAACATGAAAACAAAGCATTTCTATTTTTTACTGTATTTTCAATTGATAATTGGCATCAAAGTTTTAAGATTTATTTTTTAGTACATTTATTTTTTAATTATCCTTCATTTGAAGCGGCAAGCAAAAACGCGAAGCGTTGCCGACAGCCCGTCACCCATCCTAATGGTCAAAGATTCACCTTTCTTTCAACATGTTTTAATTAACATGTTGAAAGAATGGTGATTATTATTCTATATATATCTTATTAATCTTTTTGAGAAAATATTTTTGTGACCTCTCTCATTTTTGCCTCAGCGCATGTGCATAAGATTAAGCAGGACTATTACCATCTGAGCGTAACTGAAGTAGATGCCGTCATCCTGCGACGCGTAATAGTCGCTTACGACTAGGAAGTGCGTCAGGTAGGTAGCATACGTCAGGCGACCGATGGCGGAAAACATTTTCATGGATAAGATCCAGTTGACAATACCTGAGCACATTGTGGAAAAATACGTAAAATGACCACTTCATTCGTCGCTGTACGTGTTTTTGGAATATGATTGATGTTCATATGGATATGAGCATGCATAATGAGTACATTTGTATATCGAGAAAACTTGTCGTTGAAATAATACATCAATTCGAATATGCTTTCAGCTTCTAGTCATACAGTCAAAATATAAATGCGATGCACAAAACATAACCCAAACGGAAATTGGTGAAGATGAATTAACGAACACATATGCACGATCGTTGCACATTTATTCGCTAATTTAATTTCTTGCAATTGTTAATCTTTTCTTGAAAAAACCAGATCGTCCACTAGTTTCTACAGAACCAACCTCCGTATCCGCAAGTACAAGCCCATATGATATAGGCCAAGGCTGCCGACCAGCCCACTTTGTAAAGAGACCCGTAGGCAATCTGTAACGGGAATCCCATGATCTTGTGACCGCTGAAATAATCTGTCAGTCCGAAAAATATCCCACAGTAAATGGACAGTGTTGTCAGCCATCCCGCGACGATAACGTACTGGCGAGTATAATCGAAACGCGAATATTATTTATTTGTTCAATTGAAATTTATTTTTGCTATATTTGTTCTAAAAATGAAGTAATTGGTTCGAAGAGAAAAACTTACCTTAGGCACTATAATCGTTCGAGTCTTAAATATTGTCAAGATATACCCAGTAACCATGCCGACTAAGAATGGAGACAAATGAGCCCAAGGTTTGAAGAGAACAGTCACGAGGAATTCCATGTATTTCTTGTAGAGGTTTTTGTAACTAAAATACATTAAAAAAAAAAAACATTTTATTAAAATGACTTAAGCGTTGATTGCTTTTCTGTCTGTTTCAACTTTTTGGCGTTTCTTTTTAACCAACTTGCGCGCGCCATAGAGAACTTAATTTTATTTTGGTGGGTAAAACGCGTGGAACATTTTCATATATCAAATTTTCATAACGTTCGAGAAATTCTGGAATGCGCCAGAAATTCTAGAAATTCAAGAAAAACCAAAGATATAATCGACTATTTTCTAATCATGCATCTCCATTCATGCAATTTCACGTGGGGTTTTCCTTCGTTCATGGGTGTCTATTTTAGACTGTCGGGATTGATAGGCGTCTTGTTAGAAATCTATCTCTATTGCACATCATATTATCGTAACGGCAGAGGCTCTCGTTTATTCGACGAGCCGCGGTACTGGTGTCACCCTTAAGCTTTCATTAGTGAGTCCAGAGCTTATAGGGGGATCCTGCAGCCTGGCTATACCAGCTGTCATTCCCTTTCCCCTTTCCTTCCCTGCCCCTCACAGATCGCCATAGCGATACGAAAGGTAGAAATCCTGTAGTGATTAGCACTACGATGATTTAAAAAATATATACTGAGTATATATGTAGAAGGAGTATTTCTTGGTTGTCCTCTGTGTACCAGAAATTTCATTGAACATTTATAATAAACAATATTAGTTGCTAGAAATATACATTTATAAATAAGTAATAGATAAAAATTATAGACAACAAATGACCACAAGCAGGGCCTTAACATCAAATGTGTCTTCTCGGAGCGCACCGAGGATA
>JAUJYS010001600.1:0-16883 GCA_033995665.1 Melogona broelemanni | reverse complement strand
AGTTATCCACTTGTCGCGTATCCGTGTCATGATCGCGATCATGATACGCGTGTTTGACACAGATGTGGACGCACCTTTACCTTTCACCTTATCGATGGTACACTTCCTGTATTCGATTATCGATACAGGAATTTCTACTATGATATCTATAATGTTCAGCATCGATACTGTCTACTATCGGTTTTCCCGTGCTATATAAACTCGGACTCCATGGTCTGTATGGCCATTCTGTAGCAGTGATCCCTTTGGTGCAAGCTAAGATGAGCGAAAATAGTCCGGTTCGGGAATAAGAAGATACCATCACGCTCGCCATCCTGCTTCACAATCAACATGTTTGTAAGTTTACAAAAAACAATGTAAAGAGTTTGAAATTTTAGATATCTCGCGCTCTAAGATATCAGAAGTTTTGTTTCCATTTTTAAATTCAATTGTTGCCGTCTTCATCCTTTGATCAAGGACCCCCCACCTTCTTAACTAAAGATTTCAACAGACCAAACTCATGACGCATTCTTTCAACTCTAAATCATGTCGTTCATTAGAACATCTAGGCTTTTTTGTGCTTCTCTGTCGACATTCTATTTTTCAGTTGCACACAAAATGGAATTTTCATTTTAACTTGTTGGTATTAAATTTTGTCACTAACGCACATTTCATTCCGGAAAAATCCGGAAGTTGTAAGCAATATTTGTTGCAAATTTTGCAACCTGATGAATTTCAAAACAATTTCTGTGCATTTGAGGACCAAATTGTGGTATACAATATTTTATTCTCAAATATCTTTTACTGAATAATATTTGGTATTTTTGTTTGCTAATTAAGAAATTGGATGACACTTTTCGAAATTGTTTTGAAATTTTCTCTTGTCAAATGTGACTGATTTTTTTTTATTATTTAATAACAGACGTTGAATAATCATTCCTGGTCTGTGCACTGCACTGGTGAATTTAGGACGAACATAGTGTCGAACTCCAGATAATTATAACTTAAAATATGTAAATTTCTTCGTCGTTTGGATTGGATTCACCGTAGCCTAGTTGGTTAGACAACTGATCACGCGCTAATAGACCCGAAGTTCGAACCTTTCAATGATTGTCATTATTATCTGGAAGTCCGTCACTCCGTTATTTTATCCAGCCCTGCCTGGGAGTAGCTATTCCATCAAGAAGAGTCACTGTCCACCAAATCTGCAAAATTCTAATGCCAGTACCCGCTCCCCCACGTCCACGTTTCTCACCTTTCCCCCCTCTTCTCGCTTCCACTCTAGGGTCACCCTAATCAGACTGTGATCGCGGTGGCCAGCAAACCGGGAACGCAGCCGACCCAGTCGATAGTGACGTCGGCCAGCGGCGGCGCACCCGGCACCACCAACATGGTCATGCCCAACCAGCAGATCCTCGTCAACGTCAATCAGCTGCGCTCGGCCGGACCGGGCGGTGGCGGACCCCTGGGTCCCCTGGGCCAGAAGTCGTTGGCGCCGCGCGTCGTGCTAAGCAACCACCCCGTGAGGATCGCGGCCGGTCCCCAGGTAGTTGGCGCGAGGCCTGGCACACCTGGAGCCCACGGAGTGCAGGTGGGGGCCGCACGATGTCACTTTGCTTTCTCTTTCACCATCTCACATGCACCCTTATTACGCTTTTTTTTTTCAATTGACAATCAGTGATCGTCATTACTGTTGTAAATATCACAACAGGAGATTCTGTATCCCTCTAATCGATTAAGCAATTATAAGGGGGCACATTTTCATTTGTACCTCGGGATTTAATAACGAGAGACCCCGAGCCGGGAATCGAACCCGAAATCGCCGCACACGTGGCGGATGCTCTACCACCATACTCCTACGGTACGGGTTCGTACTCGCCTCGAGTACTAGACAGTCAGGGAAATCGGTTTTAATCAGGAGAAATCATTCAAAAGTAAATTAAAAAAATTATGCACCTTAGTTTTTATTTGGATACCACTTCAAAAAATTCGTGCTTTCTTCCATTTTTTTCTATTTATATTTCCCTTATTTTTAATTAAAAAAATATCACGCTGCACGCGCTTGATTCACACCTTAATCTGGGTGGGGGTATAATAGTTTTTGGTGTTTTCTGTCTATTCACTTTCTCTATTACTAGTCTTACCGTTTTTTCGTGATCATTTCTGTTTGTGTTGATGCATTACTGCGTCCTCGTTCGCCATTAACCATGTCTGGTCCTCGATGTCTCTTCCGCATAACACTACAACCTTGCAACCTCTATCTTCCTTCTCTTTATTATTCGTACTGCTTCTTCCTATTCTTTTTCCGTGATCACTTTTGTGTGTGTTTGGTGTATTAACGCGTCGCCGTTCCCCGTTAACCATATCCGCCTCTAATCTATCCGACGTATATCTTTCGCAGAACACGATAACCTTGCAGCCCGGCATGGTTCGTGGCACGCTCCTAGTGAAAACTGAAAACGGTCAGTACCAACTGGTGAATGTCGGCACGACATTGGGCCCAGGCGGCGCTGGTGGAGTGCCGGGACAGTCGACCTACAGATTCTACCCGGTAAGTAGTTGATCCTGATTCGCCTGTGGCTCAACGTGGGAGTCGCGTAAATAGTTATTTAGGTTTATAGCTTTGCACTGTTCAATTGTTTATAGACCTGTCCGTGAGTTGAATAAAACTAAACTATTGTTGTATGTGTTTCAGCCTGTTTCGCAGCCCGGAGGAGCGGTCCGACCAATCACCCTTCCGGTGTCGCATGCCAATCAACACATGAAAATGCAGCAGGTAAAGCAGGAGCAATTCTTCCGATCGGTATACAAATATTTTTTTTTTTTTTCATTTTTCCGATTTATGATTTTAATTATTTTGAGACGAGCGAGCTACGCCAACGGTTTGCAGAAGTGTGATCTCTGATTACCAAAACAATATCTGGATTTTATCGATGACGTTCTAATTTGTGGAGCCATCCAAACAATCTTTCTGGCTTCGCGAAGTTCTGCAAACTGTTACGAAGTCGACATGTCTTTTTCCCGTACCCGGGATTCGTGCTTGACGATTCTTATTTTTTTTATCCTCGATAGCAATCGCCGCAGGTGATGCACACGGTGTTGCAGACCCAGCACCAAGCGTCCACCGGTGGTCTCGTGGGCTCCATGCCTCATACCACCACGCATTCCACCGTGCCCTCGCCCTCCGTGCTGCATCACGGCACTGTGAGGGTAAGTTGTCGGAAGCTGCCCGTTCCCATATCCTCAGTCCTAATTCTAATTTGGATTCACCTCCTTATCGAGTGTTCACCTCTTCTTAACCTGACATTTTCATCTCTTTTAGGGAAATCCTGTCGTTGCCGTCCAATCCGCTGCGCAACAGCACCTGCAGCAACAGCGAGTGTCGGCCTCGCCAGGAGGCGCCGCCCCCGGTTCCCAAATGGTGTCGAATGCGGGATCGCCGTCGGTCGCCGCTTCCGCAGCCAGTGCACCCAGCTCTCAAAGCTCCACGACGCCTCAGGTATGTAATTTTGAAAGAGTTAAAAAAAATTGATGTAGGATTGTAGCACCATGTACACGTTATCTTGAGCAACTGCATTTTGTAATATGGGTTTGGTTTCTAACATCTGATTTCAATGGTTTGCACGTGGGTAATTTATTTTGTTCCTTGTGCTACTTTCAAAATTCAAGACTTTGTTTTTGCACCTAAAAAAGTTGCTTTCTAGAACAAAAACCTTTCTGGATTAATATTATTTTAGGATTAAAATTATTTCAATAGGTTATGTTGTGTTTCCAGCAGTAATAGTATTATCAATATGTGTAAAAAAAAACATTTAACCCTAAAATAGATTGATTATGGTGCATGGTATGAAAAGCGCCAATACACCTTATTTTCTATGAGTCTAATATCGTTTTCTGCTCACTATTATTAGATGTCGCCGGACACTGCCAAGAAGAAGTGTAAGAATTTCCTGTCCACTCTCTTGCGATTGGCCAGCGACCAGCCGGAGCAGGTGGCCACCAACGTAAAAAATCTGATACAGGGTCTGATTGTAAGTAGTGCCACCTGATGCAGCTATTATGTATATATATATTTTATTATTATTCCGGATCACTGTAGTCAATAGCACTACAGGAGGTTATTGTCTGATTGAACCGAGGTTCGCTAAATATTATCGAAATTTGCTAATGTTCCTGTTTCCCTCTCTTCTAACCAAGGACGGGGTGGTAATACCCGAAGATTTCACCAACCAACTCCAGAGGGAGCTAAATTCATCACCGCAGCCCTGTCTCATCCCGTTCCTAAAGGTAAGTTGTTGTGCGGCGGACTAAATGTTTGCATTATATCACTGATGACAATGTTATTTTTTTAATTATCTAGACAATTTAATATAATAGAGTATCTCGTTTCGTTTAATTCGCTCAGAAAAATAATGATGAATCGATATCATATTTGCAATTTATCTGCTCAGTAATATTGTTGGGATTGGCAATATTTTTGGCAACAGCATTTTAATAATTCCACAAGTCTGATTGACAATGTCGTCACCAAAGGCGGGCACATAGCCAGGTGGTAGAACGCCCGCCTTAGATGAGGCGATCCCGGGTTCGATTCTCGAATTATCTCGTTTATTCGATTCCGGATCACTGATGAAAATATGCCCCTCCTTAGAGAGGCACATAATCTCCTGAGGTGATTATACAGTGATGATACACGAGTGATACCAAATAATAATTAATACATTGCGTGCTCCCACCGTCAGACAAAAGCCGGTGCGAATCGGTATCACAGCTTAGTCCGTATTGCAGCCGGCTGCGGTGCGGCGATCCCTGGTTCGATTCCTGGCACAGGCGGTCTTTGGATGAAACCCGTGGTACTGGTGGAAAATTAGGTTTTGCTTTGGGTTGATTTGTCACCGCGATCTAACATTATGGTGACTTCCGTAAGGTGGGGGTAGAAAGGGAAGTTTACGGAAATGGTTTGCTGGGAAAAGCGGAAATGGTTTTGCAGGTTGAAAAATTAGGAAGATCAATAATTTTGGGCAGGAGGGCCAAATGCGAGCAACTTGTTGATGAGATTTAAATGAACGTACGCTTAACCAGATCTTGTTACGGGGGGAAAAGGTGTAAAAAAAATGTCACATTGTCTGAGCAATAGGGGTACAAAAGAAAAAGGTATTTCTAACTCATTCGTGCGGCAGTAAAACGTGTTTGTCTAATGCCTTTCCACAATTCTTTCCGTGTCCCTGCAGAAAAGTTTGCCCTTCCTGAGGCACTCGTTGACCACCCAGGAGTTGAGCATCGACGGCGTGCGGCCGCCCGCCGCCGCCGAGCTGCCCGGCATGGCCGCCAGGGTGGCGCAACCGCAACCGCAGCATCAGGCGGCTCACATCCCCACCACCGTCGCCCCTCAGGTGCAGCTGACGCAGCGGGCCAACCTGGGTCAGCAGCACGGGCAGGTGCCGCTGCAGCCGCCGTCGGTTCGTTTCATGTCGCCGGCGCCGGGTGCCGTCAACACGCAGGCCGCCATCACGGAGATGGCGGCCGTGGCGCAGGCGCACCGCCTGGTTGGCATTAACCGCCCCACGCGGCAGGTAAGAGTTTACCAGGTAATGCCAAACCCTTTTTTTATTTTTTCATTTTTTTTTTTAAATATTGGTTTCTAGTATTGGTTGCATTCGTTTTGGTAGTCCTGCGACAGATTAGAAAATCGCCAGACAATCGAACAGGTAGCGAAATTTGCCGAACAGATCTGAGCAGCATTGCAGCTGCTGTTCTTAGTAGCTGTAGTTTGTTTTCTGAAATTTTTTTCAGTCAGGCTTAGTTGGTTTGGGTATTCACGACTTTGCAATCACGATTTTGCAAAATAAAAAATAGAAAATATATGCGTCAGCGAAACAATTGTTCGAAAATTTAAGATATTTAAAAAAAAATTATATTATTGCGTGGGTTCGATTCCCGGCTGGGGATCTTGATATTAGTAAAAATGTGCCCCTCGTTATAATGCTCGAGCTCTAAGTGGGGTTCGGAACCTTATATAGTGATATTCATTCCAGTGATTTGATTCTGAACAACAACAAAAACATATTGTTTAAAAGGGTTTTTTAAAGCAAATTTCTTCATAGTACCATAATACTAAAAAACGTACCATAATTCCCCAATATATTCTGTGGCAAGCTACTGTATATGTGCGCGAGCTATAGAACTTATTCAAAAATATTTTATATGCATTATCTATAATTGAGCAATTTTATCCATGTATACGTACCTCCTCCTCACCTCCCCTTCCCCATTCCATTATCTGGATGAGGATTCCCTATGGTCTGATTGTTCCTCTTCATTCTCGCAGCCCGGACCGCGATTCGCCCCACCGCTTATCTCCACCGTTTCGACGCCCACCTCGGTGAACCAGGGCGCCATCCGCTCCACCACCCCCAGCAATCTGGCCTTCACGCAGACCGTGGTCACCGGACTGCAGCGGCCGCCCACCATCTCGCGGGCGGCGGGCGCCAAAGCGGCGGCCGCAGCCACTGCGCTGGCCAACGCTGCCGCAGCTCAGGCCGCGGCGGCCTCGTCCGCTGCTGCTGCCGCCGCTTCGTCGTCGACGGCCTCACCCCTGACCTCCGCGGCCACCATCACCACAGCGCCATCGGTGGTGGTCAGTGGCGCCGCCACCACCATCACGACGGCGGCCTCCATCAGCCTGTCGGCGGCGTCGGTCGCGGCGGCCAAGGAGAAGCGCAGCTTTTCATCGACATTGAAGTACATCTTTGTTTTTATTGTTGCACTCTAAAACCAGCCATTTCTGTTCCTCCTTCGATTTTTGATTTCATTTCATTTTTTTTTTTTTTCTTGTGGAAAAATTTTTCAAACTTTTTTTTTGGTGGGAAAATTCCCCTCAGTGAATTTTACTTTAGCAGATTATGTATCCCTTGTGTTAAAATAATTATTGATCGCCCTTGCGATCAATGATTTTGATTCAGGGAAAAATATCTGTTGACACTTTGTTGTAACAAAAGTCATAGGAGAATTGTTATTTTAGTTCAGGAAAGTTAGAGAAATTTTTTGAGTTTGACTACCATTTCGATGACAAATTCTGATACAAGTTTTAATTTGTCCACACGCACAGAGACGAAGACGACATCAACGACGTGGCCGCCATGGGTGGCGTCAATCTGGTGGAAGAGAGTGCCCGGATCATGGCGCAGAACGCAGAGTTCATTGGCTCGCAGATTCGGTCCTGTAAGGACGAAAACTTCTTGTTCACGGGTCCCCTGCAGCGAAAGATACGAGAAATAGGTATTTTTTTTTTCTACGGTGATAAAAATGGTTTTGAAGTGTTTATACACCAGGGTTCATAGACACCTGAAAAATTAGGGAAATAAATTTTGGTCCAGAAAAATCGCACAAATTTGGAAAAGTTTTAAAAATCGCGGCGCATGGCAGCGTTTTTCCTTACATATAGAGTTGCATTGTTCAATCGTTCTCACATCGTTGCGCTCTTTCCTTAACTATAGGGTTTGAATTTTTTTATATCACGGCGCTACGCTACGTCTTTCTTACCTGTGCTTTTTAGGTAATTAGCTTTTTAACTATTTAGGTGTTAGATTTTTTTTAAATCGCGACGCTGCGTGCGCTCTTTTTTACCTGTAAACTTATAATTTATTGGCACTTTCTTAAAATAGACGTGTTAATTTAAAAAAAAAAATAGCGTTAGTAGTTTTCTTTAACAAATTGCGCTCTATGTACTTGCGTTGTGTCAACTTTAATAACAACCTCATTTTTAGTTAGGGGATATGGCGATTGCAATTCGATCTAAAAAACAAAAGTCAGGGAAAACATTGATTTTGGTTAGGGAAAATTTCGGGTTTGGTCAGAGAAGTTGGTTTTCAGTATGAACCCTGTCTTGTGCACACGCGCGTCTATTGTTGGTTTACGGTGATGTGCTCATTGTTGTGTGTTTCGGGGTTCACCAGCACTGCGATTCGGATTGGAAGAGCCGCCGCCTGAGGTGGCCGCCATCGTGAGTCACGCCACGCAAGAGAGGTTAAAGGACCTGGTGGAGAAAGTGGGCACCATTGCCGAACACAGGCTCGAAGTCGTTAAGGTCAGTAACAATTGCGGTGGTAACCGACACGGGTTTTGACTTTCTAAACGAGACGTATTTTCGACGTGGCTACATTTGTTGTAGTAGCAGTTGTGCTAAAAGTAGAAAGTTCTAATTTTTTTTAATAGACAAATTATTTTGATTTTGGAGAACATTACGGAGTTTACGGATTTTTAGAATAGCAGCCAAAATTTGAGTAGTCCAGTCGGTATTGCGGCCGATCGTGGTGCGACGTTCACGTGTTCGATTCCCGGCGCGGGCTTTCGTTTATTCGATCGTGGGATAATACCCCATTATCTCGTCAAGCACGTACACTACGTGTTCTTTGCCAACTGTCTAATGTTTGCAATTTTGAGACGATCTTTGTTTCTGTCTGATTGTGTTTTCGATTTGATAACCAGTGATTTTCGTGATGCAAAACTTCTGTGCTATACATTAATACGCATTTTGTTGTTTCCGCCTCCGTCCAACAGGGTGATACCCGGCACGAGGTCGGTCAGGACGTAAAGGGTCAGTTGAAGTTCCTGGAGGAGCTTGACAGGTTGGAGAAGCGAAGGCACGAGGAGCAGGAGCGCGAGATGTTGCTGAGGGCAGCCAAGAGCCGATCCAAATTGGAAGATCCCGAGCAGCTCAAGCTCAAGCAAAAGGCCAAGGAGGTAAGATTTGTGGGCAAATTATCCTCACTGAGTGAATATCACTGCAAGAGATTCTGTACCCTTCGTGTACTCCCTATACTCCGACATTAAGCAGTCAGTAAAGCGAAAGTTTTTTTCAAAAAAAAACGAAGATAAGCGAAAAAAATTTTAGAAGGAATCTTGAACCTTATCCATTGATTTGGTGTGGCTAATGCCAATTTATTGACTTATGTTTCTCCATTATTCAGATGCAACGGGCCGAGCAGGAAGCGCTGCGAAATGAGGAGGCTAACAACACGGCGCTGCTGGCCATCGGACCGCGGAAAAAGCTTAAAACCGATCATCAGCCGGCCGGCGGTAGCGGGGAAGGGCAGCAGGTAAGCCGCGAATAGACCCAGATCGATTTGATATGACAACTAGTCCAAACTCGTCCGGCGAATTGAATCATTCACTGACCGTGTTTGTTGTCCTTTTTCAAGTCCGGTTCGTCACTCGGGTCCGGGAATAACGCCAGTGCTTCTTCGTCGTTAAAGGCGCAGGTAAATAAATGTTTGTGGTGGAAGTGTCCGAAATGTCCATTAGCTGTTTAAAAAATTAAAATTAATCCCATACAGTAATTAATATTCATATTTGGTAAAATCGTACTTTTCTGGGCATAAAAGGTGTTTTTCGTGATCATAAGCCTTCGAGGTTTAAAAAATTCATCAAAACGTTGTTTGAGGCCAGATTAAATTCGTAGAAGAATTTCTCGACTGTTGGTCAGAGGTATTTGTTTTTGCCCTCGAATACTCAAAACAAACTAATGTTTAGCGATTGGTATCCTTTATTCCTGCCTGACTATTCTGTGTATTTCAAGTATTATGTTTGACCACCGTCTAAATCTAGCCGTATTTTTTTTCCTTCCACTTCCACCCTCAGGTGTTACGTCCACGCGTGAAAAGGGTCAATCTCAGGGATTTGGTGTTTCTGATGGAGCAGGAGCCGGAGACTTGCCGTTCGATGGCGCTCTACAAGGCCTTCCTCAAGTAAGAGGCGCGCTACCAGGAAAAGGACCATGAAAACAGAAAAAAAAAATGAGCGTACAGGAAAGAATTTAACAAAAAAAAAATCTTCTCACGTGTACCTTCGCGTTTTGCCAACCCCCGCTGTGGCAAACGAACATCCAAACACAGATCGTGCCTAACTTGGGTGACTCCCGCCTTGCCGTGGAGGAGGACAAGTGGGGCCACCCATCCCACCACCACATGGATGCGTTGGTCGAGGCTGAACGCTCGGCCTTCTCTCTCCGTGACGACGACCACCGAACGTTTATTATATTTTTTTTGGTCCTGACAAACTTTGAAACGTTTGAGCAGGCACTGTGCGCGATCCGAGAAACCCCACGTCTCTGTGAGACAGAGGACAACTACAAAGGTCGTTCGGCACGACAGGGAAAAATGAGAGATGCCGGAGGATTTTTGGTGCGTGGCGGGCATTCGTAGTCTTACCTCCCGACCGTGTTTGATCGCCGATGGGGAGGAGGAGGAGGAACACTTTCGCGTGTGCGTGGTGGATGGGTACCAACAGGGCTGCCGTGGTATCCCATCATAGACTGCGACACCGACGAATGTGAATCGTTCTGAACTTGCTACGAGTGTGTGTGTTTCTTGTGCGGCCAAAAAAAAAAAGGAAACCCCCAAAACTTCACTGTTATACGACTGGGTAGGCAAACTCCGGACCTCGAGTTTGCCGCACCGACACTTTGATTCGCCGTAATTCCCCCTCTGCCAACACCGCCACCAAAAAAAAACAATCGGGAGAATTTTGTCGGTGGACTGGACCCCGGGGAGGGGAAGGTCGGCTATTCGACTGACCCGAGGAGATATGACTAGGGAGGAAAGAAAAAATTGTAAATAGCAGTATAAATATATCCGGCACTTGGGGGGGTGAGGCGCCACCCCCCAGCTCCCTCCTCTCATCACCCCTCCACTACCACCACACCTTGTATATTTGACTTTGAAGACGCGATTCACCCGCAAAAAAAAATCGAGAGAGAATATATACATATATTACTTGTATAAATATAAATAAAGAAAAATTATCTCGCGATATGTACGTGACACCGCGGTATTAAAAAAAATGACACGTGGCATTCATTCATTAAATATAAATTCATTTTTTTTCTTCTTTTTTTCTCTTCCGTTTTACGACGACGACGTCTCGAGAAGTCAAAAAAGTGGACGGTCGGAGAGGCTCGTTTTTGGGCGAATTGTATATAGCCTCGGACTCTTTGATAGGAGCGAGCGGGGTGTGTACCGCGACCGTCAGTCCCCGCCTCTACAACGTGGAATTTTGTTTTTTATTTCTCCGCCATCGCGAGTCAGTTATCTACTGTGACTTATCTCTTCCTATCCCTGCATCCTTCGCCCATACGCCCCTTTTTCATTATACGTTCGTGAACTTTGGATATTGTTTCTCGAATTTTTCCCCACCCACCACCATCTTTGTCCGGGATCGCTCCAAAAAAATCAAGAGTCCCGTGATATACACGTGTTACGGTGCGAGCCAATTATGTTTATTTTTTTGTTTACCTTTCAAACTCGCTACTGTGCATTGCCATCGAGATATCGCAAAAAAAAAAGAACTAGAAATTAACCCACACATACACACACAACGCGCATCGTACATAAAACACCAACACACACTCCTTCATATATCACTAATACCATACTGTTGTCATTTTTAGTATTTGTTATTATAATATTATTGCTATAAATTGGAGATGAAAAGAAGAAAAAAAAAACACAAAAATAAAAAAATAAAGTTCTCAATCACCAACCACCACTACCATCCTCACCAAAACCATCAGTGATCGATCCACGCGTTATTATGTTGTTTGTACAATTTTTGCAATATTTTTATTCAAAAAATACTATTTTTTCTTGTGGCAAATTTTGAAGTCTGTGTTATATACGAAACAGTAATTATTACTAATATTATTAGGCGTTGTAAAGTGATGCAGGAGTTGTTATTACTTGTGCTGGGGATTTTTTTTAGTTTTCATGTATAGGTTAGAATCTTTTTTAAACAAACAAGTCCAAAAAAATATATTAAAATTTCTACAAACTAGAAAGAGTTTCAGATCAGTAAATACGAAGTTTTCTTTCTTATTCTACAATTTCCAATCTTCAAACTTTTCAAACACGGCGACCGATATAATTGTTGCGTTAGTTTCTGATTGATGCGGGTTACTTTTTTATGAACAATTTTATTTTTACTTCTTCCAAACTTATTAGTCCCACAATTTCAAGACCAAGTTTTATATCAATCCAGAATTAAAGTTTAGCTATTTAAAAAAAATGTATTCTTGCTTTCAGTGGATTGTCATGGGAGTCACTAAAAAAGTACAAATTCTGTTGAATAAAATTTGACAATTGCAAAATATGAAATTCATTTTCATTTGCTCTACCTTTTTATTAAAATTGAATAGAACCAAATCTAGATCAGCACAAAATATGCATTTTCTACCTGAGGGTAACTAGTAATATCCACTTTATAATTTGTAGACGATATGCCCACTTAAAACGCATTTGAAAGTATAAAAGTATAGTTTTAGAGAATATGCAATGGCAGTCACAAATCAAATGCTATTTGACTAATAGTGATTAAACATGACCGTATTTGACAGAATCGTGATCCATTACAAATACTTTTCCGAACGAGGCCATATACAGTTTCGAAATTAATTGTGAATTAAATTAGAAATGACCGATTTCTATACATTTTAAAAGGTTTGAAGGCTCTCTCAAATGTTCGCGTAAAATGCATGGAAAAAATTAGGCTTACCCAATTATGTTTTCAATTCAAAAAGAGAGATAGTGAATTAGCTTTATGCAACCCGCTACAGAAATTGTATTTTTCGACGATATCATGTGATTTTTTAAAATGCACTGATTGTAAAAATTGTTTCAATATTATAATTATTTCTGCAACACGATTGACGAAAGCAAGTAAATTGTTTCACCGTTCTTGCTTGAAACATGAAAATGAATGTGATGCGGTATACAGTGTACTGATGTTGTGACGAGAGTACATGTCTGAAATATAAATGAACATCTTTTAAACTTAAAGTTAAAAATCGATTTTACTTAATTTTGTGGCTAAAACAAATTATAGCCAACTTCTAAATTACCCAGACCAAGTGTTGCCGGTTAGGTTTGAAACTGTTTTGATGAATGGGGAAGTATAGATGCCAGATAGGCTAGGGATAGTTGGGTGAAATGATTAGTAGACAATTATTTCTCAGTACTCACATGAAACTGGTAGTAGATAGCTGTTCTATATGTTTATTTATAGAAGAAAGTGATATGTTTTCGTGGGTTGAGAATCTTGTTGACAAATTTATTTAATTGATGGACGAACCCTTTGTTTAATTCTTCATTCATGATTACCAAGATTTTTCTAGTTTTGATTAAAGACAGCGATTGCGCATGAAAATAAAGAAAAAATATCTTGATATCTGGAAATTTGTTTGTCTTAATCTTGTGTTTATTTAATTTGCCGCTAGTTCTAGTGACGCCTCAAGCTCAACAATATATTTTTTTTTAAGATGAGTTGGTCATCTTTTCAATTGTTACTTCTCAACGGCTCCTACGGACACTCTTCAAATGTTTATAATATTTTTTTTTATGTACAGGAATTTAAATAAAAAAATTTAAGCTTCATGAAATTAGTAAATTAAATCATCATAAAACTAACTTCGTCATGAAATTAATAAATATACATTGTTGAGAATAAAGACGTATACCAGCCAATGTGATGTAAAGTATTAATACATGAAACGAGGTTTTTAAAAAATGCCGCGAAAAGTTAAAAGTAATCATTTCTTGTAGAGAAGAAATTAATCGGTTGTATGAGTAATCGGTAACGCCCGGCGCTAATCATTAGTTATCTAGAATCAAGATGGCGGTGAGTGTGTTCTTTCGTTATGTCAACACTTGACATTTCATTGATTTGTAAAATATTCCGACAATTCCCGTTTAATTAATTGATATGGAGACTTACTAGACATGACAAAGGTTGATATTGTTGTGGCTAAGGGTTCATAAAGCAAGGATTAATTCTGTATTTCCTGTGCTGAAATCGTCCATTTTGGCGAGAACCGACCGCAAAAGGGGAGGGTAGTGAAATACCCATTTTCGTTTCCATGGAGACTGTGTAGCGTTCTTTTATGTCAAAAGATTATGTTTATAAAATCGAGATCAATTATACCATTGACTGAATATCTTCTTCACTTAGAATAATATTGATTTATTTCGCAACTGCTTTATGAATTTATGAATGCCATCAATATGTTAATCTACCAAGGAAGGGCGCGGCGCAGTAACCTGTTCATAGCAAAACACGTTTTATTCCTAGAATTATATTGACGGCTATAGGAGGATGATTAATTAACATAACGTTTTTCTCCCTCAATTTCAACTTTGTTTTCATTTCCCCCCCGTTCATTATAGTCCGAAGTCGAAGAAACGTTGAAGCGAATTCAGGCCCACAAAGGTGTTATCGGAACTTTGATAATCAATGCGGATGGTGAGCTATACGTGTTTATGTTATTTAGTTTGATTTGGGGAAAACATGGCTAATATGCATCTATGCTACATTCTTCAGAGCGTATTTTTCGCCTTAATTTTGATTTGAACCTCATTCGTACCATCTGTTGGGAGGGGTATACAGTATTGATTCGAATCGTAATTCAGTATTGAGCGGTTTGATTTTGATTCGATTTAATTAGTGCACTGGGCACTACAGTGATTTAAAAGAAAAAAATCGAATACAGTATCGAGTTCATTCGATTCATCGTTAATGATTTTAAAATAATTTAAAAAAAAAAATAAATGTCATCGTAAATCTCCATATGGAGAGCGGTCTCGCCTACTATTCACATGATCGCGGGTTCGGTTCCAGGCCTCCCTCGAATTTTTCGGGCGAGGAAAATTCGTTCATACCTTCGCAAGTAAAGCCGTAAGATTCGTGTCTGTACGTTGTCGGGTTAAAGATCCTTACCGAGGTTAGAAGCATTTCGAGTCCGAAATGAAAAGAAGCAATTCGAGACCCAAATAAAAAAAAATAAGCAATTCAGGCAAGAAGAATGAATGAACTAAGCCAAATTCCAAATTACCAGGTCGCACCCTGGTGTGGCTTTGACACGTTGGCAAATGGTAAGGCTTCATAACAAAACAAGTACAAAAAAATACCATACAAAATAATTCCACATATTCAAATGCCACTGTGCGGCAATTACCTCATGGAAATCTAAAATATAATTTAACAAATAGATGAATATTTGAATCGATCCTTTGTGCTAATGTTTAATTTGTTTCTAATATTTTATTTGTATTTTTCACTCGCCTCACCAACAGGTGTGCCGATTAAATCGACGTTGGACAACGCCACCACCGTCCAGTACTCGGGACTGATTAGCCAGCTGGCCGATAAGGCTCGAAGTGCAGTGAGGGAAATGGATCCAACCAACGATCTCACATTCCTGAGGATCCGCTCCAAGAAGCACGAAATATTAGTTGCTCCAGGTAAGTTTGCCATTTTCCTTATTCCGGATGTATTTTAGCGTGCGTTCCACGGGCGTCCATTAAGTGTCAGGAATGATTTTTTTAAAAAGGCTACGGCTGAATGCATTTTATTAAAATTCGGCTAAATTAATTTACAGTCACTCCTGGGGTCTTCCAATTTTTCCAACTCTACTCGAAAATCCCTTCAAAATGTAAAAAAAAATCCGCCAATTAAACGCTGCTGAACCGCGCTGTCGTGTCCACGTTGGCTTTCGATTTTTTAGCTCGTGCAATTTTTTAATCGAGTTGGAATAATTGGAAGATGCACTGGAATGACTGGAGACTAACTTAGACGAATTTCAATAAAATCAATGCAGCCGTTCTTTATTTTTTAATATCTGTCCGTACCACTATTGGACGCCCATAGTACTTGTAGTTCAATAATTAGTACCGTTTGCAAAGACAAGAAATATATTTGCAAAGTTAAATATACTGAATATAAATATTTCATCATTAGATTTTTTTAAACTTTATACTGGTATTTAGTTTCAATTATAAAGCCCTGTAGTAGATTAGTCTACAATATATCTACTATTATTTTCGTTTACAAAGATAAAAAATATACTTTTGCGAAGGAAAAACATGTGTACATATTTGATCATTAGATTTTGTAATGATAATGAATGGCAACTGTATGTTAATATTAATTAATACTCTTAGACTGGGTATAGAAATGTGAGAAAGCAAAGCTGACCTGCCGGCACCTTGCTACATCACCATGTGGTCACATGACACATGACGTTTTTCAAAGAAACTGTATGCCAATATTTTTTTATGTTTTCATTGCAGAAGTGTACGTCTACACTGTGTTGAATTATTGAATTACTTCTATTTCGCAGATAAAGAATACCAGTTAATTGTGGTACAAAATCCATCCGAATGAGTGCTCTCGACATGGGGATCATGTAGGACGATGTTCTGATGAACGTCTTGCTGTCATCTTTTCGATCGGATAACAGATTTTTTTTGTCTCATGCAGCGTTTTTTTTTTTTTTTTGGTTTAATTTTTTTCTTATGGATACTACATATATTGAAAGATTGGCGACCAGTAACCTGGTAATTGGCATTTTTAACCATTTTTAACCTTGGTAGATGGCATATTAAAAATTCTAAAGCAAGATCCAATTTGGTTTCTTGCGTCAATATTTGTGTGGCGATTGGTTCGACATATGCCAGATATTCTATTCGATTTTCAGTAATTCCGCTCGAAATGTGAGCGCAAATTTCACTCCAAAGTAATCAACATTGTAAAATGGAAATAAAAACATTTTATTAACAATTAAAACATTTATTGATCGTGGAAATATTTATGAAAAAAAAACATTGCTTGTAGCAAGATTCGAACTCGTGATTACAGTATTTATGTGTATTTAAGTTATTTGCCGCGCATGTTCGGAATGGACTGCTGGCGACATGTATTTTTTTTGGCAAAAAAACTACTATCAAAGTTGGGATTTTACAAAAGTGACAAAAAAATTTGCACCCGGCCGCCCCCCACCCCCCGCCCCCTCTTCGGGGTGGAGGGGTGGTGTCCCCGACTTTTCAGCCGAAGACCCGGCCATTACAGCCGGTGGGTGA
>JAUJYS010001599.1:0-16886 GCA_033995665.1 Melogona broelemanni | reverse complement strand
AAATAAATATAACGTGTTTAATTACATGTAGACATAAATGTATTACATGGTGAGTTGCGCCGTGGGTGAATGATGCTATCGAAGAGATGTCGATTTTTCTATCGAAAAATTTTTGGGATATCGCCTTAACCCCTCGCCTTCAACTGGAAAAATGATGTGGCATCCTTGACTCCGCGAATTTAAGCCGCTAAGCCGATGCTGTAGGATGTTAGCGTTATCGCGGCATCCGCAATCTATTCGTTTTATTTATTCCGTCACCATCCAGAAAGAAAAAAATTGTGTCGGAAAACAGTTTCGTCTAAATTGAATAATCACGAAAGACTTAAAGCCCATGACAAGACCACCCCGATACACTCTAACCGTGCACCTCTTTCATTACGACACCGGAAGACTGGGAAATTACTCGATCCCACGATAACCAAAATTCACACCCAAATTTAACCTGGCCGAAAAGAGCCGAACAAGAGCACGCACACTGAGCTTGGTTACCAAAAAAAAACCACGATTCTCAATTGGGCGGATGCACGAGTTTAGTGTAGAAACACAGATCTAGGCCAATTGTGAGCCTACTTTGTGTACGCATTTACATATGCCACGGTTGCGGCATCAAAACGTGAAGCCGCGTGTCAACTTTTGAGCCTCGGAACAATAGAGCGCATTGATTATTTAGCCAGCGCTCCCGCGGAGAGATGGGGGAGGGGGGGGGAGGGGATGCGAAAGATGTGAATCATATTGCGCAGCACGCGCGTTTCGCCGAAGAGAGGCGACCTCCAAAAATGCATGGCGCCAGTAATGACTCCACCATGTATCCCGTTTGGATCTGGGTCGCCGACACGACTCTGTCAGCATTCGTCGGTGGATGATGACGCAACGTGTCACGTGAGCTCGCACGTCGATTGGTTGTCTCTACGTGCCTTGATCGTTGTGATCGTTAATAAATTTATCATCCGTTAATAAATTTATCCTCTGTTAATAAATTTATCGTCTGTTTATACATTTATCGTCGTTAAAATTGAATAGGTGTTATTGTCGATTTATAACTTGCAAAGCGTTCGGTTGGTAGACGGGATGATCACCCATTCGAAAGTTCGTTTCATGACGAATCTAGGGCAGTTGCATAATAAATAAATTAAGAAGCAGAATAAAAAAAAAAGAAATCCTGATATTAAATTAGTTAACATCACAAGAAATCCGAATTGTCCAACTCTAGCCAAAAGCCCAAAACGAATTAAATGCTGCCTCTCAAATACATCTACATAACATGTACATGTACATGTATATCACTGAAAGTTGTTATGGTGGTCCACCAACGTCTCCATCAGGGTAACCTGGACATTTTAATAAGTCGCATCAAGTCTTGGCATCTCTGCCAAAAAATTCAGACCTCTCCATGGGGAATCGAACCCGCGATCACGGGTTTAACAGCTAGACACGCTAACCATAAAACCACACGACACCTCTTTGCCACCATCACAAATCTCGAGCCAATACTTCCGAGTTCAACGCACCGCACTTCTAACTCCAAAGGAACATAATAAGCAATCTAATGCCCGCAGCTTCACCTGTAGGGGGTTTGCTCGCACTAGCACACACACAAACACTCGACCAAAACCTCACCGGAGGCGGTGGTAGCCCAACCAGATGATATATGCTCCGTTCCCATTGTCCCGGTTTCACCCCGCCCTCCCTCCCGCGTCCAGACCAACCTCCACCTCCTCCTTCATCTCCACGCCAGCAGCGGTCTAGCCGCTCATCATCTACCCTCCCACTAACTACAACCTGGTGACCGCGAGCTAGGTCACACGGTGACCCGCTATCGAAGTCTTTACGAGAGCAGCGCGCGGCGCCCGCTCAATCTTCAGCCGCCCCGACATGCGAGTGGCTGGCCGCCCGCTGGCATTAACTATGTAATACGCCGACGCGTCGGGTATGCTCTCCATTTGGTGAGCAGGTGAGATTTGGAAGGTGAGACTGCTGCGCCTCTCCATCATCACTAGGGAGGCCAGTTTTGTCGAGCAGTATCACCCGCCACCCCCACACTACCTCCAGACTCCAGTCATACCGTATCGTCTAATACCGTTTCCGTTAAAAGCGGAAAAACGAAAAGAATTCAAAAATAGCTCGTAGAAAATGGTCGTGGTTAACGAAACAAATGAGATGGTTTTCGTGATCTCGGTCTGGTGGTCCTAGTGATTCGTGCATTTGGAAAAATAGTACGACTCCGTTGAAACTGAGTATTGTAGTCTACTGTATTTTTATAATTCTTTTATTTAGAAATCCCAAACTCAATTATTCGTACGAACATTACTTTAGTTAAAAAATAACATTCTATGGCAATCCCAAATTTCCAAACCCCATCTACGACTCTGCCGAGCTCGGCATTGCTGCGGTCGATTTACTCACACAACACGTTTCCCCCTGATTAAGGTCTAACGCCATGACGCACCCAAGCGTGCACTATCCGCGAGGACCGCGACAAGTTAACATCACATAGGTATGGATCGCGCCACCCCACCACCACCAACGCCGAATAACACCAAACGGAACGCGCAGAAAGACAATGCATGGATGCACCTCCAGCCACGCCGCAAACGCGAACGCCCACTCGGGCTCCCTTCATCCTTCCTCTCTTCCAAACGCCTCCGCAATCTACAAAACCAACGCTCCCCCCCACCCTCACCACCACCACCTTCCCTACCTCATTCAACGCTTCCCCCCATCGCTCATCCTCGCCTCGTAGCCACACGACCCATTAGCTGTTATTTCAAGCGTCGACTGACAGAAAAATAACTCGAGATACGCAATGCTTAAGGTGTTAATCACGATACATCACCGCCCACCCCTGCGGGTGTTCGCCACCTACTCTCGTCTCTCCCACTATCAGGTATGGATGTCGGATGATGACAACTTGGCCGGGTAAAACGGGAATAGAGCATCTCTCTCGTTTAAACGCGGGCAAGAGGGCGCGCGGTTACGAAGTGATACAGGTAACCTTCCGCCAAAGAAAGAAAAAAAAAAGTTCCCGCCCCTACATTGACACCTAGTGGTACTTGTAAAAACGGTGGTTGGCCCACTCTTTGCATGCTTCAACGATCAAACATACCATTTATTAAAAATGTTGGTGTTTTTTTTATTTGTTTCGATCGTTAAAACAAAACTGTTCCGGTTTTTTTAGTTTGCCTCACCAAATTGATCCAGTTGTTCTAAACGAAATTTTTCTAAAACTCAAAGGAAAATGCAACAAGACAATATCTTGGCTTTTAATTTTATTGTAAAAAGAGCTTCTAGACCAAAATAGGCAGATGCCTTAATTTATACACTTGCAACTCGATATATCTTATTCAGTTACTGGAGTCGTTTGTATTTCGGTTGAGGACACGAAAAAATACGCTGGCCGTAAATACACCACCGATCCGACACTCGCCCGACCGGCTTCCAGTGCAGGCCAAACACGAGCGCCAAGCCGTAGCCTATATTCGGTTTTTCCGATTATATCGATCAGCCCGTTTTTGGTCAGGTGTATCGCCTCGGACACGCTCGGCCGACCAATCGGAAAAACCGGATCAACTGCTTCAGTGAAACCGAAGCAAAGTTGCGCGCGCGCGCACGGCCAGGTGAACTTGTCCTGCACTCCTTTCACCCACTTCATCACCCCCCCCCCTTTTATACATCCCTCCCCCTCCACATATTGCCCTCACCCCCCCCCCTCCCATTCGTCCAGACACGGAATTGAACTATCGTGGAAAACCTCCGATGAAAAAATGGATATGCAAGACGCGATTAATTACCCACTTATACAAAAACCGCCGATCAGAACTTTCAAGTTGGAAACGTTTTCAAGTTCGGTCAGCAAAATCGGCGACTCTGCAGAATATGGCTGCGAAAATATAGTCCAAAAAATAATTTCATGTAAATACCAGAGTAGCGATTTAAAATTTAAAATTTTCTCGGCTACCACCTACTGAAGAAAACACACACTTTCTTGTAATAATATATTCGCTACAGTGATTGGAAATTAAACAAAAGTTGACCACAAACGATGTCATTGGGAACTGTCGCAGTTAAGTCACTTAATAAATTTGAATAACTTGACCTGAAATAATTTAAACGACTGAAATGTAGTCGATCCATGTAAAAACTAAATATAACTCTGAAGAAAAATGTTACGCGTTTGCAAAAAAAAAAGTATGGATTTTTCAAAGATGGTCAAATGTCCACGTATTTCGTTATTACCCTGATCTAGTGGCGGCACACGATTGTCCTGGTAGCCATTTCAGGCGTCTGATCACCCTGTTCAAATAGTCTAACCGTATCAGATCCTTGTCCGCCGTGTATTATGCATGCATGAAGTGACAAATTGACCGACTGCTACGGTATATAGGACAGTGCGGGCGAATCTGGTGATTCGCACAGTCACACACACGTACAATGTACGTGTGTGGATTCGACAACTGTTTCGAATAACCTTGACGTCAAGCATCGTCAATCCAATTTTTTTTTTTTTTTTAATTTACCGATCGTAGATCTGCATGAATTACTTCTCTCTACTCCGGAGACCAATAATACGAAATTCGGATATCGTGTTGATCTCGTTTACAAAAATTGTTATTCGAGGGGTCAAAATTGTTTTGGTTTCAACAGTTCACAATTTGGGAACATTGTTGGAGGTTTCGAAGTGATATTTTCTGAATTGTTTCTTTTCCCCACCCTTTATATTTTAATATTTTATCTTGCTAAAACTCTGGTTGTAGAAGACAAAACCTGTATTATAATAAGAAAATGTAAAATTCGATGTCATGAAAGAATTTTGAAATTTTTTTTTTCCTAGCATCTGTTACTAATGAATAGTCTCAAAATAATGCACTTGCACTACTTGCAACCAATATGCGCTGTATATTTAAACACTAAAAACAATAAAATATTTTAACCTAATTCATAGACAAGAGTCAATTAAATTTAGAAAAGGAATAATGCCTGTCTTAACATGGGTCGTGTACAGGGCAAAAATAATTATTTAATTTAATCTCTCTTTAAAGTTTCTTACAGGGCGAAAAAGATTATATTTCATCTCTCTTAAAGTTTCTTCTTTGTTAGTAAATTGACTTTTCCAATTTTCAAATTGATCAGCAAACCTAAACATGCTATGAACCCATTTACTTGTAGCACATGCTAAAAAAAGGTCTTAGGAATACATATACTCGAGTATGTAACGGTATATAGAGCATGTACGGATCGAACATTATTGGGAAAAAGTACGAGACATTGTTCACGGATTTCCGCTCATTTGCAGCTGTAGTTCGTCCTGTGGCCTGTAGAGGACGTGACCGATAGCGTGTTGGATAGTGCAAAGCCAATCCTGATAGAATTTGCATTTTTGTGCTAGTAAAGTCTCGCAGATAAGACGGTGCCCTTCGTCAGGTTAACTAGTTTGGACAAAATGGCCGTCACCAACCGGTTAGTCGATGACACGTTTTAAATGGACGAATATGTGAATGTATACATTTTTGCGAGACTGGAAATTGTTTTTGTAAACGACCGAAATCAATTAGGCGAAACGGTAAACAGGTCTGCAAGCGCATTATCGTCACGCCATTTAGTTTGCCTTTATAGTACTTTGTTCTGAGAACAGGGTGACCAGATCTCGCCAAAAATTACAAGAACAATTATTTATTTAACAAAGTAAGCAATTATTTTTGGAAAGCATTCGATACTTCAACGGGTATTTTATTAGTTTAGCCATCGACTTCGAAATACATTTTTTGTTTGTGCGCCGTCAATGTCAAGGGCATGTTTACTTTCCACTTAAAAACTATATTGTTGGCAATCGCTACGTATACGGCACCGGCTTTGTTTTCCAGGGACATAAATGTGTTCGCAAATCATGGTTGCTAATTATTTAACAAATTTTTAAATGAATAATGCAGAAAGTGCCAAGTAGCAGCAGAAAGTGCCAAGTAGCAGTAGCACAATGCAGAAAGTGAGATATTCTGAAATTCTGAGACACGGCAGAAAATTAGATTGGAAAACAAATAGAAAGGAACGCATAAGACTATCGTGACAATTTTTGCAACTACCATTAAATATCCTTTTTTTTTAAACCCGTTGAATGCACGCATTGGCCTTGCAAATAAACACCGGATCCAAAGTAATAGTTTTAAATCGTTTTTTTACTACATCTATTTAAAACGGTTCACTTTTTTTTTAAAGTAGTCGATTAACTTATGAAAAAATGTGTTTTGGGTGAGGGTTCTTTGGTCTATGATGGTACTCGTTTTGATTTTAAATTAAAATACAAACACTTCTTTATTACTTCGTTTAAACTAAATGCGACGGCGAATATTATTTATCAGGGCAGTCGAACAAAGTTAATAAAATGTGCATTTCACCCATGAATTCCAAAACGCCCAAAAATCACAATCGTCACCGTTAAAAAAGCTCTTGTTTCGATCAAACGAGCTCGATTGGCACATTGACCGACGAGTCAAATTTCACCATAAATCATTCACTGACGCATTTCACACGCATTCGCAACACGATCATCAAAAACCACACCGTTAGTCCTTCTCCCGTCCCCCGCCGCCCTCTCAATTCACACAGGCAGGTGCATCCCATCACACCGGAGGGAGTCTATTGTCGTCCTTATAATCCGAGCGGTCACAGATGTCCCAAAATAAAAAACAGGCCTGGCGTTTGCGCCGGGCACCGATGGCACGCGCGCCGACCAGCCTCATTACCGGCATTAGTCGACACTCCGGACCTCCGATTATACGGCCGAAGCCAATAAAGGCGGGCAACAAACAATTCACGCACACACGATACGAACCTGTGAGGTCGACCCGCCAGACAATGGCAAAAACTTATGAGATTTAAGATTGAACCCGGATGACCCACTCATACCTCCTCCCCCCGTAACACAATGCCAGTGTTGGGTAGGAACGGAACGAAAAAGTTCCGTTCCTAGGAACAAGTTCCTTTTTTGAGCAACTTAGGACGCCTAGGTTTCTTTTAATTTTTAAGGAACTAGAACGGGAACTTATTCCATATTTTGAGGACACGTAACGGGGGTTCCTTTTTTGTGTAAAGGGTCCCCCTCCTTTTGGCTTCAGTTTTATACGAGTAAAATTTTCCAAAGTGTGTCGTCAGCGGAACAATTTTTCAGCTTCAAACAGAAATTGCTATAGATTTTGAACTCTTGAAACCTGTTGGTCCTTATATGCAAAACTACATTTGTCCTGTATGGACTCCTGTAAAATAGTTCTCGAAATGTTGTTTTTTTATACATGTATGTATTAATCGAAGAAACGGAAACGTTCCAGGTTCCTTTACCTAGGAACTTAGGAACGCCTAGGTTCATTTTAATTGTTGAGAATCTTGAACGGGAACTGGTTCCATTTTCCATCGGAGGAACGGGATCTGGAACTGGTTACTTTTCAAAAGGAACGAACCCAACACTGCTCTTCCCCCAACGCAATTCGCAACCAGTTGTTACCTGGGGCGATTATTAGCCGAACCCTCCAGAGGCGTAGAAAGCTACGTCAGCTAATTTATTTCTTAACCATACACGCCAAAATAAACATGGGTAATGTGACGCAGTCACCGCCACAATACTATTCACGCTGCGGCTACATTGAATCTTTATAACCATTTATTGGAGTGTATTTTCTGGTATGGTTTGTTTTATTGTATCGTATTAGGCCTACCGCTGGTATAATTTTAAGATAATCGGACGGAGGTAATGACATGTGCATGGCAGACCAAATGACAGGATGTGACGTTAGAATTACGGCATGGCCAATTGAAATGGTGACCCAAATATGGCGGATCTTGTGCCCGCGCGCGCCACGACTTTTGCAGCTGTGAGCTGTCCCAATATTTATTTACGTGGACGAAGTATTTGAATAACGCGACTGCGACAACGGCATATGGATCGGTTACCTTTTGCATTAGAGATAATATTTCTATTTTAAAAATTTAACAAGGCTACTCGACGACACTGTTGAAACAATCGATTTCTTTTCGACAATAATGCAATTTTAATTGTTCGGTGAATTTGCTGCGGCATCCTAAAACGTTGTGATATCTCGTGTATAATACTTAAAATATTTAGCTTATTTTTTTTTGTCTGGGGGCAACATAACAGAAGTTCATGCATATACAAAGTGTTGTTAGCTATATAGCTGGTTCCATTATTTTGTCCAACCCCTGCATGTGTTGCTGGCGTTGGCGATTATCAGAATGATTTCCTGCGTTAATGTATTTGACGTAATAACATTTTTTTAATGCACCCAACGTCAATGTGAAGGAGCCTGTTGTAGTGAATGTGACGGACTGACGGACGTTTCCTTTTTATAGTTATGATTAAATTACCTTTCGACGAGCTCAAAATTTTGTTCTACTTCCATGCGACATTGGCTAAATATACAACCGAATATTTTACGCGATAATAAGTCTCTTACCCAGATAGGCTATAGTAGAATTAAATGCTGCGGCGTTTCTGACTATCATACAACACTGAGCGAGCAACACGCCATATGTGCATACTCCAATTCTCGCGTTTGTTTCAACGCGATAATTGCGTGTCGCGGAGAGCTAAACTCGTGCGCCGCACATCGAGACCAGCTAAACAACTTGGGAAGCGGCACAACAACAACGAAAAAATATTTTGAATAGCACGAGACGCATTACTCAGTTGATGGCGCACTGGTTGAGTATGTACCGCAGAGCCATTTGGAGGGGGGCTTCTGCGCAGGTCGCACGAGCGTACGTAATGAATTTAGCGAATCGGGAACAGCAACCATAAAAAGGGAATGGCTGCCACGCATTAAAGCCAAGACAGAACACAGCACCGGTTTTACTTATTATTCATAACATCCGGAGTTAAATGGCTTCTTCGCAGGCTGGCTCTTTACAAATAACGGGGCTTTTGCATGCGAGGAGGCTTTTGGAACGGAGGTGAGCAAACCTTTTCAGAAACAGACAGAATGGATTTTGGTTGTTTGCTTCAAAGTTTGTGGTACACTTTGATGGCCTTCGAGTACGTTTGTCAACCCTTTAAGCGCCATGGACGTTGCTGCCACGTCCATGCTCGCTGAATGCAAATTAACACAAGCGATATTGCAGTGTTATTCCACCATTTTATTTTCTACAGTGAATACTTCGATATAGATTGAAAATTTTCCCATGAGGCAAACCTCGTACTTAAATTTTAAAGTGGGATGGGCGTCTCACAAAATAAATGTGGCGCTTAGGAATTTACATCAATTGGAAAGACAAGTTCAGAAAATAGAAAGGAAATAAAGCGAAAAATCCGCCATGAAGCCAACAGCGCCATCTTGTGACAATGCTTAATGCTAAGCGCGAATACGGTTATGTCTCCAAAAAATGTTTGCTCAAAAAATTCTCTATTGAAACGAATCGCGGAGATTAGGAATTCGTTTTTTGTAGAAAGGTTTCACAGAAAACGATGACAAACAATTTTTTCGTCACGTCTGGAAATTTCGTACGAAATGTATTGCTCCAAACAACAGGACAATAATAGGTCATCTTGATGAATCCTATTAAACTGTACGCACGCTTATTGTTCTCTCAATCTGGCAAAAAGGATTTTGTCTGATTATCCGGAAATCACGTATTATTGTCTGATGGTACTGCCTAAATTCTAATGGTAATGTGGGTCGATTTATTTCCTTATTGTACTCAATAAAAAACATACAAACCAAAATCTTAAATTCAAAACATTTGTTGATGACATATGTCGCTATCGCATAGCTAATAAAATAAATTTGCGAGCCTTAGCGCGGCTAACTACACAACCGGATAAGATAGTCGGAAATGGTAAAAAATCAAAATTATTAATTGTACACTTGACTCGGAACATTATCCGTAGGTTAACGTCAACTACAGTTAGCTGGAGTCTATGGGAATGACGTCATTCTCACAATTATGTTCACCCACACTCCTAATCCTCGACACTCAACCATAATGCCGTGAGAATTTTTTTATGCAACTCTTGAGTTTTAAATGAAACGACAAGAGCAAAACAGCGCGCGGCTTCTTTCAGTTTCCGTTCGCCGTTAAACAGGATAAGGCACTAAAATACAGTGCTTGAGCGCAGTGGGAGAAATCTGGGCCGTTCACGCCGACCAACTTGACGGTTCTCTACAACGAATCTACGAACGTAGTGTTTTAACACCCCGTTGATGCATCTTTCTAGCCGAATAGCAGATGACTGTTAAGTTAAGAAACTAAACCCATCAACAACACCTTTTATGCATAATTCTGCGCGGTATCCTCCGTGGGGGTTTTCAGGAAAGAGATTTCGGGATTTCAGTTGCATTATGCAGTAGTTGCACCAGAGATTAGAATGTCTTCATTTCAGCGTAGACCGTTTGGTCAAAGCTTCGTCAAAAAAGAAAGGAGCTGTAGCGGAGGTATGGCCGCAACGTATGATACGTCGTGAGGTTCGTGCAAGTACGTTGTCAGGTACACATTTTGGGGAGTTTGAAGGTCACGTTAATCTTGTAAAGTTATCCCTGACTTGCATTATTATCCTTTAAGAACAATCTCCCGTCCCTTTAGATAATCACTTACTTTTCCTCGTCTTGGATATTTATTTTTGGGACGTTCATTTTTGTTTGCCATAATTTGTCGCTAACCAATGACGCCACTTCCATTTCATCAAGATTTCGGAATAGTGCCTCGAACCTGGACGTATCAAAGACGTATCATACGTCAAAACAAACAATTTTATGTTAAACAAATTATTCATATAAACGAGCTACTATCATTTCGAAGATAAATGGAAAACATGGTATGAATTGGTTCCCATTCGTTGCAATAAGTTCAAATAGAAAAAACATTATATATTGCATAATTGCAGTCGTGCTCTCTACTTTTGCAACTCTTTGCCCAAATTACAGTCAGCATCAAGCACTCACTACACGCGATGATGCCGGAGGAATTTTGAACGTCGGAGAAGATACGTCAACCTGTAACCGTATGGCATGCAGATTATTGGTTCAAGTTAATCAGGTAACAATCACCTGGGGGCACCACAGGTTAACTACAGTTCGGTCACACTATCCACCTGTGAGACTCGAGTGATAATAGAGCGACGAATTTCTAAGTCCAGCGCCGAGTGTGCAATTTGCGAGAAGGAATAAAAAAAATTAAAAAAAATCCTTGGTACTAATTTACATGCAGAGAGGCAGAACCATGAAGATGTCATCGCTCAGAAGCACGACTATCAAGGCTCGCCCACATAAAAAAATTTCGCGGCAGTCGCCGAGCTACCAAAACGCGGCGTTCTTAATTTTATTGCAGGCGGTGGTTGGCTTGTCCACCAGCGACTGTCGCGGCTCGCCATGTGACCAGACCGGAACGACAATTGCATATGCAAGGGACGAGATAGCAGGCTGGCGCGACGTTTAATTGCTTTTTCTGCGAACCGCATAAGAATTGGACTTCAGGGACACGCACGGCCATTTGGGGATGAGCTATTGCACTTGGCAGGGAACCTGGCAAGCACTTCCTAAATTAAAATGATTAAAATGCAAGATGTGCCAGATAAAAAATACTTGCGCCATACTTGGCGATAAAAAATACTTGCGCCACACTTGGCAAAAATTTAAAAATTAATGGGCGCCAAAACGATTGAACGACGTTCCAGCTTTCGAAATAACTAAACGTTTATTTAATTACAATTTAAAATGTGACGAGAATTAAGCCTACTCACACATGTAAAAAATATTGATCAGGAGCAAAATTCAAACTTTAGTTTTCTACAAACTTTAGGCCAGTTAAGTAATAGCTCAAGCGAATATTTGACGTCACTTCCGTGTCATGCTAGTTACTAGATCAGCCGCTAGTTGGGCGCTGTCGATACGTATCCGCTGCCCCACAGCAAATGCACGTGCAACAGTAGAGACATTTAATCTATGCGTGTGTTGTCGTCAGACAGCTAAACAACATAATTGGCAGTGTGGTCTGGCGGAAGTACTGGACCAACAACAAAGGACGGGAAGTTTTTTAGCCGAATTGCGATCGCCACCTGGTGTATAATGTAGCCTATCCTGTGACCCAATTTTCGGGGCGATTCAATACACGACTCTGCGTGCTGTGAAATCCACATGCTTTATATATTATGTGGCGGTGCATAGTTTTGATAGGAGTGTTTCGAAATTTGCAACATAAAAAATGAAAGGGTTTATCCATAGAACTGGGCACGCTTCATTAACGATTCCTCACCTTTTCGGATCACTCTGTTGGAATTTCAAGCTCCTGGCTGCCTAACTTATATAGTTGAGGTCAGGAGCTGAAAGCGTTGCTGTTAACGACAGTGTCTTTGGCAGCAATTTCAATAAAAATAATAATAATTATAACGATCTGGGTTCGAATCTCTAGGTATATTTTTCATTAACGAATCCATTAAAGCCATTTTTGCATAGCGACTGATTTGCGACAGACTTGGTGCGTTATTGGAGGTGACACTTCGATAACAGAACCCCGGGAATCGAACCTCGAATTGTCGTGCCACAACTCAGTTCTCCGGACGAGGGACTTTGAAGGCGGTATCTATCCATTTTAATTTGATGACAGTCATTTTAAAATTATTTTAAAGACTTAATGTATCTATTAACGACGAAAAATTACAGGAATTTATTAAGTGTATTTAAATGTTTGTATTGGATATTTAAAAAAAAAATCAATATTTAAAAGCCGAAGAAAAAGAAAAAAGTTTCATGTATTTCCTACGGCCTCCGACATAAATCTGTTTTGCTTACTTTTGCGATGTCCACGAGCGAAAACGCCGTGTCTCCTGAGGACCATCAAGTATTGTAGCCTTATTAATTCCACTTAAACAACTTTTAACAATGTTCCAAATTGGTCGAGCCGACATCCAGTCCAGTCACGATTGACCTTCCGGTTTTGGTAAAGTCGAGCATTGTGTACAATGTCCGTTCATGATGTCCTCTTTTGGTCGAAAAAAAAAACAAAGAGAGCGTGCCAACAACAAGATCAACTTCCCTCCCCCTCATCTCATCTCCTTCTCCTCCACCACCACCCCAGAACAGGATTTGTACTACAAGTAGACTAGGAGTGATCGTAGACTACTGGAGATTGGAGATATTTAAAGCGGCGCCGTTTTCCAAAGTTCGAAACAAGAGCAATCAAGAAGAGCAACACCAGTTTCGGTGCATTTAGGAAGAGATAACAGATGCCATGTGGCAACCAACGAGGAACGAACGGCAAATGGATTTTTAATCGGGACCTAAATCTTATTTTCTCTTTCATTAGCTGCGCTGCGCGGCGGTGGTCAGGATTTCAACACACGGAAATCGTAAAGTGGAGATGGTCGTGTCTAAACATCGCAAATTGACACAAGGCGCACACGGAGTACCGAATTGCAAAAGCAACATCACTGAATTAGTCGAATCGTTATATCGATTTGAGCAATGGTGTCAATCGTAAAAAGAGCAGCAGAAGTATCGTAAATTACAGATAAATTAATAATCAATGTTTTAGAACATCTGAAACAATAAATGTTTTGAAACATCTGAGACGATGAACATGTTTTACAATTTCATGCTCAATTTTACAAGATTCATTCGACCATATGCGTGCCCCCTGTTTAGTTTACATAAATTAGTTGGCATAAATTAGCAGATAATCGTTCTGCCTTTATGCGAAATTGTTCTGCATGAAGATAATTTATTGTAAGTCTTTGACTATGAGAAATGTAGAAAAGGAGGCCATCTTTCACAAAGCTAAAACTGAGGTTTAGCAAGTTTGGTAGAACCGCGTTCTAGATGGTCAACGATACAGAAAAAGAGATTCTCCAATTCCACGAAATTAAAATCATCACAATGAATATATACGCGCAATTTTCTGCTACATGCCATTCGTATACGTTACATTTTCCTAGGTCACTCACAAAAAGCTACACAATCATTAACCAAGCTCACCAAAACGTGCCAAACATTCATGCCGACTCAATTATACGTCTCATTTTGTTTTTGTTCGGAGCAATTCCACACATTCCACACTATGGGAACAGGGATGCACTTTTTTTCCACGCGATGCATCAACGCGTGCCTCTTTATTCGTCATGGCACCTCTCGCGTTTATATACGCTTGCGCACCCTTCTACATGTACGAGTATGTGGTAAGGCTCGTGCACATAGAAATATGGTGGGCAGTCGCAGCCATCCAATCGCAGACGTCGATAACGGCTTAAACTACACTATGAAGTAGCAGTCATTGGAAAACACTGCACGTACCTTCAAAGTGAGTGGAAAAATAAAATAAATAAAATTAGCACTAGAACATCAGAATTATTACTCTTCTTTTAAGAAATTCACATTTCAAATGTAACGAAAAATATCGACGAATCGCTACAGACCCGATTTTTGGTTTTTCCGAAGAGTATATAAATGTTTTGAAAATAAAAAGGGCGAATGTTACTCGAGTGAGCCAACTTTTTTTTTTTGGGGGGGGGGGGGGGAGTATGTAACAAGGGCTACGAGCATTATTATTTACGATTTTAGTTGAATATTCATCATTTCTTATTTTTGGAGCATAAAAAAATCGTAATTTCTATATATCGTCAGCACGACTTAGCCAGCTTTTGGCGAAATCGATTCTATATCTGTGGTCAAGCCTTTCAATCTTCGAAGTTTTACGGTGGTTTTGCTTGCTCGAACTAGCGACATGGCCTCGATATATTGGGGGAACAATAAATAACGCGCGGTCAAACATTACACAGATAGCGCAAAAACGCCCGACACATCAATTATTATCCTTAGTTAACAAAAAAAGCTAACCAAACCTGTTCCAGGTTTACATGGAGGCCTCGAGACTGTATTAGTCTAGCACGTCCTTCTGTATTTTTTCTCCAGTGGAATCAATTTGAAAGCTATTTTGTGTGGTACATGGCAAACGCGGGTAGCTCAAACGCCGCCAACTATTAGGCAAAACGCCGATGTGGCTCACGCACTAGGTCGTCTGTTTGGTGACCCAGGAACAACAAGACTTGCTTGTGCATAAACGTCTCGTTCCAGGAAACTAAACCACTGAAACTGAACCCTTTTTATTTTTACTGTACAAATCCAGACAAGTTCTTACTCGTTTCAAATAACATATTCTCTTTTCTTTGCAAGTAGAGTCGCCAGGTATATTGAAAAGCGGTTGTCAGAACCTCCAGTTCAAGTCTACTTAATTGACAAAACACAAAAGCATCTTAATCAACTGGAGAAAAAATACGTCTGCAGCGAACCTAACGGGCAAAAAAATAGCTACTGCAATACAATGGCGTTCATATAAGGCTTATCCTTGTTATAAACAAAACTGGTTCCGCTACGAAGCTACAAGCGACATAACCAGTTTATAGCGCTAGTTCTTTCGACGCATTATATTTTTCAAAAAATCACGCCAGGTGTCGCGCCTCTCGATTGATCGGCAACGACGGTCGGTTAGGACGAAAATATTCGCGTCGGCTCGTGGCGAAGTTCAACTACCTTGCACTCGTATTATAGAAAGGAACGTAGATTATATGCTGACGAGCTTTTTTTGACTTGGTGTCTAGTGATTTTCATGTTTCTCAACCGTTCAATTACATAGCCAAAAATATGGGATGGACAATCGCGGCACCGAGAAAATTGAGGTAAAAAAAAAACGTGAGAGAAATGTAAATTCCACCGCGGAATGCAGGGAATCCAACGGCAAACTAAATATTGCCAGATCATCTTTGAACAACAACAAAAAAGTTACACGAAATATGAGACCACATATTTTTTTTTATTTTATTTTTTTTTTTATTCAAACAAATGACATGAAGGGGAATATTTTACAATAGTAACCAAGTATTTGTTTTGGAAGATAGTCATTTGCGAAATTAATGTGCCCTCGTGTTGCTATGGCAATATTTGAGGGCACATGAGTTTTTAGTTAGCATTATAACTGGCAAAACTGGTGGGGGAAAACAGTAAAACAAAAAGGGTAGTTGCTACATCGTAAGCAATAATAATGAAAAACTTTGTTGACATATCAGCTTCAAACAGCGCAGACACAGCTTCAAACGAAAACGAAAATCACACGGAGATAACAAATGTATCTTAAACATGTATGATTCACCACATGTCCACGTAGATTTATGTGTGAGAAGACTCCTAAATTAAATCATTTAATAAAGAATAACAAAATGGCTTATGCACCCAAGAGGCATATTAATCATAAAGAAGGTTATATCGTCAATAACTTAGAGTCAAAATTTTTTTTTTGTTTCAATGCAACCTGCGTATATCAATTGTTGTAACAATATTAGGTGGCTACATAATATTTGTAATATCAGTGCAGGCCAAAATAGATTAGTAAAATAATGTTTTCGGACTTGAAAACTTTAAGCATTTTTGATCATCTGATCAGTTATAAGAAACAACTAAAGTTATATGCTCCAAAATTAATGAGCTTTGGTAGACAAAAAATATTCGCGAACAAGGAAACAATATACTCAATCATATGAATGAAAATCTCGTTAAATCTAGAAATTGAAATAAATTTGCGCTGCGTACTTATCACTAAGTGGCACACACTTTCAAGCCCCAATTCACTGCTAGGAGCGCTGGGAACGCTTGATAGGCTATATAGCCAAAAATAATTAATGATAAAAACCAATAATGGACTCACAGAATTGAAAAAAATTCATACAGAAGGGGGGGAATGATAAATCACTTATATGTGTTTTTTTTAATTCACCGTAGTACATAGTGCACAACAGGATTACTGCATCCTCATGTCTCTATGGAGATGTGCGAGGGGAATGGCAGCTGGAATAGCCAGGCTGCAGGATCCACCCCTAAGCTCTGAACTCCCTAATGGAAGCTCAGGGG